>JAQMYG010000013.1:11454003-11465158 GCA_030014215.1 Clariallabes teugelsi
TGTAGAATGTAGAAAATAAATCACTAAACAAAAACAAAGAAATTTGCAAGTGACCTCAAACTTTTGAACGGTAGTGTGTGTGTGTGTATATGTGTATATATATATATATATATAAGTGTGTGTGTATATATGTGTGTGTTTGTATGTATACTACTGTACAGTATGTGCGGCATAAATTGACTGAAATTGTCAAGTAGGTAGGATTTAAATAAGTTTATACTTCTTCCTACTCCTTTTCGAACATATTCGTCTGCTTGTTTATTTATTTATTTTTTAATTTGTTATATTGTTTCATGTTCAAAATAAAGTATTCAAATCAAATCAATCAAAATGTATGTTATAACAGCTATAAAAAAAGACAACCTTCGCAAGCCGGCTTCGCAAAAATATCTGTTCATACTGTATATATGCGAGACAAACCAAAAAGTGCAAAATTCTGCGTCTTGACCACTTTCGAGTCTCCCACTCACACTTCCATTAATATTAAATATAGATTATGTTACAGAATACATTGACTTTATCATATTAACAAATACACGTTGCTACATGCTCCTGGAAATTAGTTGTTTCTATAGAAAAATAGAAGGAGTGAAATAATATAAACGCACACACACACACACACACACACACACACACACACACACACACACATGCTCAATCAGTCATATTTTGTACTTGTCCTTGATCTGACCAGACAGAACATACTATGAAGGTCATAGCTTCCTATTCAGTCATCCTTAATGAGAGCATAAATGTGATTTGCTCTGAATCTGTACCATCTCCTCCACCACACTGGACAGTCCATCATCAGACATGTCCAACCCTGTCCTGTTTACCAGCCTCGGTCTGGCTGCAGTGGCACCTTCAAATTGCTGTTCTTCCTCTCTTTGTCCTTTCTGTTCGCAAATAACACTTGGTGGAAATTCACACAGTCAACCCATGACCAGATAGCATCAAAGCGTGTCCTGCTATTTGAAGACGAAGTCCTTTTATTTATTAATTTTTTTTTTCTTCCTTGGGTCAGATCCAGAGAGACAACTCACGGGCAGATAGTCCTACTGACCTGACAATTCCTAAGTGAGGACATCATTGCCAATGAGATTTCGCTCGCTCTTTTCAGTCCCCTTTCAGTACACTTGTTCCCTCCCATCAAGGAGGCGAGGGGTAGAAACTGAATGAACTTTAATACCAATCTTTTGTTCTCTGAGGATCAAATCAGATAATGGAATCTCTTTCTGCAGAGGTGAAATGGGGGAAGAAGAGAGATTGGACAGTTTGCTCATCTAAATGGTATTTCGTCCTGTCTTTCATGCATCTCCTAAGGGTCAATATCTAATTACGGATAAAATACTAAGATTAAGGGGTCCTGAACAAAGGAATCTCACTCGGCCATCTCTGAGCACCTTGACTTTGGAATATTATGGATAAAAATGCAAATTTATATGAGCTTGAAGCCCAAATCAGGGTTGGAGTAATGTCTATAAACGTGTAGATACTGTGAGCTCGTGAGCTCTCCTTTCGGGAGAGGGTACCCCAGATAACCGTTTGGCGCCAGCAGCATTAATTTTTATTTAAAATTCCATAAAGTGTGTACAATCTCTAATGCAGCACAACAGCTGTTGGCCACTCTAATAAAGCTTTCAGGTTGAGTTAGAGCTTTAATTTGGTAAGTACACACTTACTCCATGTGCGAGGGCCACTGCAGTCAGAGGAAGAAGGAGAAGGAAAAGTGTTAAGAGCGAGGCTATTAACGGCACCAGCGTTCCCCATCCCCGAGTGCCGGGCGTTTTCCTATCATGCTTTCACAGTCAGACACGCACACGCTCTCTGAAACACACACATGGACACGCATTACATCCAATTAAAATAATTGCTTAATCAATTGTTTGCTTCAGTCTGCGCACTACGCGGAGGTCAGAGAGAGAAGGGAAAGAGTCTCGATTGCAGCCCTAATTACGAAGATGAGTTTCACCTTTCGGATTTTTTAAGTGATGGCACTCTAACGAGATTGCACTGTTTATTAGTTGCGAGAGAAGCGCATTAGCAATGTTTTGTAATTAACCTACACTCGGCTGGGTTACCATATAACGTCACCAGTTTATGGAAAAATTAATAGTTCTTTTCGGGCAGTCTATAAACTATAGACTATGTAGACTATAGACTTGTCTATTCAATGACTCAACAGGGAACACTGGATTTTTTATAGACTGTAAATGATATACAGGCAGCATGGGCGGGTTCTGGTTAGCCCTGTGGGCTCACACCTCCAGGATCGACGGGTCAAGTCCCTCCTTTGGGAGTTTGCGTGTTCTCCAAGTGCGTGGGTTTCCTCTCACAGTTCATGAAGGGTACGCTAATTAGCATTTCCAAACTGACCATAGCATGTGAGTGATTGTGGGTGTGCTTGATTGGATCCAACAATCCATTATTCTTATTCATACTGTATATACATTATTAAGCTGAATAATGTACAGTTCTCTACAGTATGCTGCAAATGTCTTGACCCAGCCCTCATTTCTTTCAAAGAAGCAAACCTTCTTTGGATTTTAATATGGTCTTGAGGAATATACTTCTTTTTTAGCTCTCATTTCTCATTTCAAGTCCCTGTACCTGGGCAGTTTCAAAGGAATGTTTTTTGTTTATTACGCCACACAGTGAGCTATCAAATACTCAAGCCTCTGAACCAGTGAGAAATTGGTGGAGATGATGACAGATGATCAGGCTGGTGATTAGTATACTGGTGATGCTGAATGCTGAGTGGTTGGAACAGACGAGAGGGGAAATGAGGTCGCAGCTGAGGATGTTACATAAACAACTACTTTTAACATTCTTCTTAAAATCTTTAGGCACTTTGCAGCCTGTTGCAGTAAAACATTTTTTAAATTAAGTAACCATGCTATGCATATTATGAAAAAAATGACTTAAGGCTCAAGATATTTTTGCACAGTACAGTACAGTATGTCAGTAAAAGATTAAGACACTGCACATTCTCTAATAATAAACCTGCAATTAAAGGAAATGACTGTATTATGCCAAAGGCATCAATCAGGATCATGTGGTGACATTAAAAGAAAAAAAAGAAATTAACATATTTTCTTTACTTTTCGCAATTGCAATTATGAGTTTCACATAATCGTAGGCTGTGCAATTTGTATAAATAGGCAGCATTCTCAAACACACACAAGAACTGCAATGGTCAGGTTTCCATAAACCTGGTTTCACCATATAGTGTAACAACGGCACTAAAGTTTCTGTAGGTTATCATTCAAAGACCACCAATCAGGTCATGGACAAATAATTCTTTCTTGTTGGCAAAAGCAAAATTAGGCTTGAAAAAGTTTACCCTGTTTTTTTTTTTTTCCGCAATGAGACCAAAGATTTTGAGACAATAAGGCAGAGTAGAGTGTATTCATTTAAAGATTTCACATTATGTAAGGCATATCTTGCACCACTTTCTTATTCATGACTACTGTATGATCTAATCCCTAGTCATTTTAGTTGATTAAGAAATTTGATCTAATTACACTTCAACCTTTAAAAAGGTTTTTGACACCCCCTGCTAACTTCATGGGGAACAACCTTGTAGATGTTGATCCTCACTTGGGCCATGCAGAGATCTTCACATTATGATGGTTCCTACTCAGATTTCTATGCTCTGCTGACCTTGCACCATGCCTTACCAATGCAGAAGATTGGGCCAAGTGGTGGACATTGCACCTCCATGTGGCTGTACTAAGGGTGGCAGGCCCAAAAAACCTCTTAGCCAAAGGACATACTGTAGATTTCTCCAATACCCCCTACTGACAGTCAGGTATCATATGGGGGAAAAAAACTTGGGTTCTGACATGGTAGCACCAAAAGTATGCTGTACTTGAAGCTCTTCAAACCCCCCACCCCCCCACAAAAAAAAAAACTGAAGTTAGCACCTGAGGCACATATGGCTCTGTTTTTTGTTATCACCCTGGTTCTATATTATTTTCATTATTTACAGCATTAAACATTAGCAACCATATGCTGTTGATACATTGTTTAGTATAACTTGATAGGCTGAGAGGTTAATGATAGTCATCTAACATGCCGTTGTCTCTAGAGTGTGTTCACTATTTACTGTAGTCTACAGTAGTGGCCAATTCCATTTAAAATATGTAGCCATTGAGGTCAGGGTAAAAAAAAGGAAAAAAAAGTATGATCATTTTGCATGCTGTGGCATTAAAGGTGTTTATATAGCACAAGCTGAATACACACTGCTGTGATGTTTGCTGTTGGCAGGTTTTAGGAAATGGATGTTTGAAGTGGAACGGAGTGTGACATGCTGTTTAGAGAAAAGAAATGGGTTTAGCCATCTCTTTTGGGGAAGTAGCTCACTCTCTCGTTCTTGCACACATACCAGGATATAAAATCATAAACGACTCAAAACCTTACCACATACAGGACACGCTAACAGCACTAACATACCAGCTTTCAGTATAGATACTTTTGAAACTAGGTAGTTTGTAAATTGTAAATACAGTAGATGGGTGACTGGTCACATTATGCTTCAAATAACTAACTAGCATAAGATTAAGATTCAGTTATTTGTCACATGTACCTTACTCATTTAGGAACCTGGTCAGCTAGGATACAGAGCAAAGGGTCAGCCACGGTACAGCACCCCTGAAGCAGATAGAGTTAATGGCCTTGCTCAAGGGCTCAACAGTGGCAAACTCGCTATGCTAGGGGCTTGAACCCCTGACATTCCGATCAGTAACCCAGTAAAAAATAAAATAAAATTTCCCTCTGCATATCCCAGTTAGGAAGAAGTAGTCAGAGTGCATGGTCAGCCAGGAGACAGTGCCCCTGGGCTCAAAAGTTTCAACTTGGCAGTGTTGGGCTTCTGACCAGTAATCCACATCCTTAACCGTTTGATCCAATCTTCACCAAGCTGCCACGACTGAGCTCCGACCCCAACTTTCTAAAATATGAAAGGAATTTCCCTGTGCATAAAGTATATGTGACAAATAATGGCTTGCCTTAACAAAAGAGACAATTGATGACCGTTTCTAGAACAGTTGAAGGAAACAGTTGAAGCAATTGTGTATTACCCACAGGGAACACTCGGGAAAATCAACTAACTGTACCAGCGTAAAACCAACTCTGAATACAAACAGACCTGCCTGTTAAAATAAATCTGATAACATAAAAATCTGGATACGGATCCTCAACTCAATTCATCATTTATTAGGATATCATCATCTTGCGTCCTTTAATCTAGCGTTGTGACAATCCTGATCCTTTTCCTTTACTATGTAACAGGACATTTGTTTTTGCTAAATGCTTGAAATTTTAGGCCAGGCTCACATACTGTACTGTACTAACAGAAAAACCCAGTCTCGGCTTGGGATGGCTCCAGGCCCCCCGCAACCCTGTATACAGGATAAAGCGGTGAGTGAGCGAGTGAGTATTTCATAATTCTATTCAATATTTAAACAGAGAAAAAAACAGAAACTTCAGCAAAAAGTCACTGACTACTTCTGTATATTTTTCTGGTTATGTTTCACACAATAGTCGAATGATGATTCTGTTATATACTGTATAATAAGTACTGTAGCTGTATCACATATTTTGAGAAACATGCATTAAGTAAAACCATTGGAAAAGTACTACAAACCCTTGCAATTGAAAGATTAGATAATTAGCAATTGGATTTAGAATGAATCTTGTCTGACTTGTAAGCTGCTTTGGATAAGGCTGTCTGCCAAATTAGTGGATGCTGATTATGTGGGTTTTCGATTAACTTCTTTCTGAAGTAGTGTCAGGTTATTTGAGGTGAGGCAGATGCAAGTGCAGATCTTGTTAATTTCACCCAAAGTACTGGCAAAAACAATACAGCAAAAACAATTAATATATATATATAAACTATCAAAGCAAGGTACTGTAGACACAAATAGACTAGGTTGAAGTACAGCACACTTTTGGTGCTACCATGTCAGAACCCCAGCTTTTTTTCCACGTGGTACCTGACTGTCAGCAGGGGGTATTGGAGAAATCTACAGTATGTCCTCTGGCTAAGAGGTCTTTTGGGCCTGGGACCCTTAGTACAGCCACCTGGAGGTGCAATGTCCTCCACTTGGCCCAGACTTCTGCATTGGTGTAAGGTCTGAGTAGGAACCAACATAAAGTGTTGCAACTCTGCATGGCTCAAGTGAGGATCAATGTCTACAAGGTTGTTCCCCATGAGGTTAGCAGGGGGTGTCAAAAATCTTTTTAAAGGTTGAAGAACCAAAGTCTGCAGTGGAGCAAGGAGGCAGTGTAATGTACTCAGTGAAGCAAGGAGGTTGAGTGACATCTATAGCAGAGCAGAGAGGACAAACAGAAACCTAAGCAGAGCAAGGAGACAGAGGAATGTCCTCTGTAGAGTCAGAAGGTGGAGCAATGGAATAGGTGGAACCAGTGATGCAGTGATGTTTGATGTGGATCACTCAGATGGAGTGACACCCATTATGAGGCCATGACTTGAAATGCTGTCTCCAGGTGAGTAGAGTGGTTGGGGGCCTAAGAAATTCTTGCCAGAGTCTGGGGTCAAGGCTAGTTGAGCACAGAACCCCTTACCTGCAGCTTGCAAGGCCTGTTCTTTGTCCTCTGATTACACATTGCTTGTGAGGCCACCCAGTCGGACGTTGGCTTGGGCTGAGCTGGACAGGTTTAGGCACAGCTGTAAGGCTGACCAACCAGCAATAGTCCCACCCCCTTCAAACATTATTCCAATCCTTTGACTTAGTCCTGTTAGATCTCAGCAATGTTATGTGGCAATAAAATGAAGTCAGCTGACAACCTGAATGTACTGAATGACATCACATCTGTATGGAGTTTTCCTTCCCTGACGTTACAGGCATATTCCAGGGCTCAAATTGTGAAAGACACAATTTGTTTCTGGCAGCGCGGGAAATCATTTTTTTTACACTTTAATTGGCCAAGACAATGTGTGTTGTAAACAAAGCTAAAGGTGATTAAATTTTTAGAACGTGTATTTTATCTGTATCACAGCAATGCAAAAAAAATTATACATTATAATCACAAATGTCTCTTTTTCACTAAACTACACGCACAGCATTATTTTTTAATGCCAACACATTTCCCAATGTTCCTACTGATCAGAAGTTCTCCTTCAACAGTTCTTACAGTTCAAATATTTTTGCCAGCCGCACGGCACACGTCTGCAGATGAAAGCAGATATGACGAACAAAGAAGAATTCGACATGAAAGCGGTAACAGAAGAGTCGCTCTACATCCAGCCAGAACCCTGTCGAGATCGGCTTTTGATAGTGCACATTTACAATGACAGCACTTACACCAAAATTGCTGCAGATTGGACAGATTGGTGGTTTGGATGAAGGGGTATTGATTAGCCTGGAGCCAATTTGTCCTGAATGTCACCACCTTCAACTGTTTATAAGCTGTATGACAGATCCTGGCCCCTCCAGCGTCCAGTATGACCTGAATCAAAACGAAATTCACAGATAAACAGAATTAAGGAGATGTTTCATACTTGAGCAGCGCCATTTAAGATAACTAATACTATGCAGGGAATGCTTCTGTTTAATAAGTTTGAATAATTGCACGCACTTTCATTTGACGGGAAGCATGCTGCTAAATGATATTAATATAAATGAAAAGGCAGTCGATGACAATAATGTATGCTGAATAATTAATGCTGTATTGAATATTCTAATAGAACCTAAATCATAGCATAAATATTACAACAGCAAGATGGAAAGCAGCAATAAGGGCAATGATGAAAACAGCCATATCTTTATACAGAAAAATGTGTAATACTATTCGGTTTATAACAAGACCAAAACCGTTCACGAAATAAGGGTTATGAAAAACATTATTGTCAAAATAAATATAAATACTGTGTGTGTGTGTTTTTTTTTTAATATGGTCAATCTGTCCGTGTCATCTTTTTTGACACTGTTGAGTCCACAGTCATTAAGCACAAGGACATGGCTTTAAGACAGATCAGTACAGGAACTAAAAAGAAAAAAAAAAACATTTAATTTAATTTAATTAATAAACAAAAGATACGTGAACAAGAAAATGAAAAAATCAAATAATGGTTTAAAAAATTGCAGGACTAGTCATAATTACAGTATGACTAAACTGTATTCCTTAGCATTGGAAGCTTGTAAAATAGCACATGATCCAACATGAAAGCTATTTTATTATTTTGACTTGTTAAATTAATAAAATAATGCCAAATTGCTCTACAGTATCACAAAGAAATGAAAAAAAAAAAAGTAGGATAGGCTGATACAACATGCCATAATATACAGTACCATAATATTACCATGCTACTTAAGTCCTGGTGGTAGCACTATGGTCTCTACCACCATACTTTAATGAAAACCAAAATCCTATTGGATACCAAAGTTCCTCAAATATCTAATATGGTATGTTTGTTAAATGTGTTAATATTTGCAAGTATTATGACATAATTAGATCCTTACTAAACTTTGTTAGCCGTTGTGATACCCACTAAGCACCATGGTATTTACCAAAGTAGTGTATATTAACTTTTGTGGAGTACCATTGATAAATTAATGCATTCATACTGCACATCTTCTATATCACTTATCCTGTTTTGCATCAAAGAGCCTGGATCACTGTAGCCCATCCCTGGAAACTGTGGCAACAAGGTCGGGTTTACCCTAGATATTGTGCCAATCCATCAAATGGCTGGAGAGTACCATAACAAGTAAAATGGTACTGCAGTGATTAATATGTAAATATTACAATGATGGACCATGGAACATGTACTCACTCACTCACTCATCGTCCATACCGCTTTATTCTGTATACATTGTCACGAGAGGCCTGTAGTCTGTACCAGAAGACTTTGGGCATGAGGCAGGGTACACCCTGGACAGAGTGCCAATCCATCACTACAGGCAGTTTAAGAACCCGAATTAGCCTAATATGCCTGGAGTACCTGGAGGAAACCCACTAACCACAAGGAGAACATGTAAACTCCATGCACACAGACCTGAGGCGGGAATCAAACCCATACCCAGGAGGTCAAAAGTGACAGTGCTTACAATTAAGCCACTGTGCAGCAAAAACATATCATGGTACTATCAAAAGTAGAACAGTACTATAAATCATGGTACAGTACATGTACAGTATCCTTGTAAAATTACGTAGGGGACATTGTTCTTACAGTTAAGAAATGTCTAAGAAATGTCTCTTTTCTACATCCTGTCTCTTTTGGTGACCTCTACTGAGGAAAATAAAAGCTAGATTGTAAAGGGAGTATATTGTTAATAATTAATGTCTTATTTACAGCATGTATTGACTATTAGCCTTAAATGGCAATCCTTATCATGCTGTCAAACAGTAGTGATGTCTTGATGTGCGTAATTATGGGAATAAACCGTCACTACGTGCGTAGAACTCTAAATACAGTACAGGCTAATTTGTCCTAAACCAACCTGCACATCTGTGTAATATTCAAGAAAAAATTGAATGTGGTTTCAGGCAGATATTTACACAAAACGTTTTAAGCGAGACAGATTTCCATTAGTATTTTAGCACCAGCACAAATGTAAAGATACAACCGTCAGGCACAAACTAACTTCCTTTGTAATCCCTTTTTTCTTCCACCCTCAGACAGGCTTTAGATCCTTTTAGACATGAAGTATCCAAGAACCAAAAATAAATAAATAAATACAAGCACTTGTCAATGAACCATTACTGCTGCCCTCATTTTTTCCACAGAAAATGTCCAACTTCCATGCAATAAGAAAATGATGTCCAATTCAAATGCATGATGGGGGTTTAAAATAAAATCTTTCATGTTCCCTTTTCCCTCAAACCCTCCATTATCCACACTTCTCTTCTTCTTCTCTTAGCTGTATTAAGTGCAACCCTAGATAGCAGATTCTGTTCTATATAAGATTCAAGAAAAATAGTATTCCTTTGATTTAATTTTTAAACAGAAAAGTCAAATCAGCCAACACACTTTTTTAAGCGTTGTAGGCCTTTTCGTTTTACTTTGAAGTAGGGATCGTCTGCCACTAATCATTATGAATGCATAGTTTTTTTGGAAGAATTGAAGAAGAAGAAGAAGTTTTTTTGGGGTTCGACAGGATAAAAAAATATAGCTACTACATGGTCATTATATAAAACCTCTTTGTGTTCGTGGAGAGAAAGAGATATGTGCAACTGAGCTGCAAGGTGATCCTACAGTACGTACTGTTTATACTGACAGAAGAATCTATCAAGAATTTAATAGTCAGTGGTCCACTCTGCATGGTCTCGGGAAACCTGGGACTTATCCCAGGAGGCATGGGGCGGGGTACTTAAGGTATAATGTGAAGCGCCACCATGACACAAAGCACGGGTCGTTAAAGCAAACATATTCACAGTGGTCCGAGGTAAGGGCGTGTAAAATACCTGAACTGAGAGCCCGGTATGACAGAGCAACCTGAGAAAAAAAATGCATATATATAAAATTAATTGCTTATTTTTTATATATAGGCTCCTAATACAAACTTGAAATTCGGACCTCAGCTTGAAGAAAATTTCAAGCTTTAATTAGAATAATTTGAATTCAGTTCACCTGCCCTATAGGTTTGAAAAAAACAATATAATTCATGCATGTTTGCTAACTAGAAAGGTACTGTAGGTCTGTTTACCAGATTTACCAATATCTTCACCAATCAGAGATAGGCAAACAAAATTATCTGTCCAAAATGGCCTATAAGCATAAACTTCTTCACTTGGCTCAGTCTGTTAGCTGTCTGAATGGATTTTTTTTAAAAATGGAAAACATGTAGACAAACATGTGAAGTTTTGGTATAACTTTATACAGGCAAGTGTATTCAAGTTTCGAAACTAATGGTGGATGCCAGAAAACCTCTGCAAATTAACCCTTGCTGTACCAACATGCTTGTTGGTCCAAGTAAATCCCATTATGATAAGATGATATAGAATGTACACTACCGTTCAAAGGTTTTTAGAACACTTTCTAACTCCGTGATGGTTCCTGATTTTTATTTCTTTCTTCATTGTAAAGGAATGCTGAAGGCGTCCAAAAAATCCATTAATCTCCTTTGAACAGTTGATATTGAGATGTTTCTGCTACTTCTGCTCTGTAAAGACTTCATAACGCCTCTAA
>JAQMYG010000013.1:11470501-11486022 GCA_030014215.1 Clariallabes teugelsi
TATATAAAATTTTTGTTGTTGTTGTTGTTTTTGTTTGTTTGTTTGTTTTTGTTTTGTTTTGTTTGTTTGTTAGTTTTTTTGTTGCTGTTGTTGGTCCTTGTTCCTGATTGGCTACAGTAAACCTGTTCCACAAAAGGGGTGTTTACGAGAAGTTCACTTAAAGCTTCAGATACTGAACCCGTGCGTTTGGAAAGGGAGTAAAACTGAAAGAAAATTACACGTCATTAAAATGCATTTACAGTGCTGTGAAAGTGAAAATATTGCCCCCTTTTTGTGTTTTTTTTTTTTTTTTTACTTAAATGATTTAGATCATCAAAATATAAAAAAAATAATATATTACGCAGTTTTTATTTGAGGGGGGAAAAAGATGTATGAGGGCTGTTCATTCAAGGCTTAATAAGTCAAGTTGGTTTAAATGAAGCTACTAAGTTTTTTTTAGAAATTTGTACATTTTCATGTTGTTCATAAATGGCTCCCAAGTGGTGCAGCTGTAACAAGCTCACACTAGCATCCAGGGATCGCAAGTTCGAATCTCCGGTGATGTTGTGGCCTCCCACAGCCAGGGGCCTGGAGAGACAGCTGATTGGCCAAGCTCTCTCAGAAGGAAGGACTGGGAGGCACTCTAGCGCTCACACATTAATCACGGGTGTTTGTGAGCTGACGCTAGTGAAATGAGCAGATACTGTAGCCCTATCCTCCGAGTAACACATGATGAAAACCACCCTCCCTGACTGGTAGTTCAACCCCTATATATTGATTATCGTTCTCATAAATATACAGTACATTTTATGTAATAAATGAATTTATGTTTATGGAGATCAACCAATTTGTGTCTCCGCTTTACAAAACTTAAAATGTTCAATTGAATCACCTAAAATAATGAAGCAAATCACAGTCACCTACAGTAAGTTGAAAGACACTAAGTAGCATTTTATTCCTTTTGTAGTAAAGAATATAAAAGCACCATTTCTTTTAAGAGAAAATCATCTATAAATGATACTGGAAAGAAAATAAGGTAGGTCGATTAGGTCTTGAGTTGAGGGACATTGGAGCAATTTTCGGTTCTAGCCTACAGTAATTTCACTGCATTTGAAATCGGCCTTTGTTCTGATGCACAGTGTGATCTTTATTTATACAACAGTTAAGTCCAGTCAAAAGATGTATTAAATGCTGATTGAACAAGGCATGTGCATTCCATAAGTGGACATATCCTGGGACAACCCCACTCGAACTCGAATTGATCGAACTGTTGAATTAGAGCAGATCAGCATTCCATTTATTCAGTGTAAGCTTGCTGGACTACATGAAACATTACATCTGACAATTATCGAGTCAGCAAATTAATTAAGGCGAATGTACGACTTAAGATGACTCAAGTCTACAAACTAATGAGCAAACAGCCTCTCAATCAACTTCGTTACGAAGTGAAGGACGTGTTTTACGATCAAGCTTTTTAAAGAAAGTGGGAAGAAACAAAGAACAGAAAAATGCAGATTGGTGTCACACTTTGTCGGATATATCCACTCTATATTAGGAAGTATTACCTACAGGAAATATCAGATTAAATCATTTATTTTTAAAAATAAAAGTGCGGTAAAGAGGATTGTATTGAGGCGGGGTCGTGTAGCTGGCGTCTGTATAAATAAAAGACAGATTTTGTCTGTACATTGCTCAGAACTCACTCTTTCAATGATATCTTTACATTCCATACATTGAAGAACCCGAAAAATGTCTGTCTCTGTCTGTACTGTATGTCTGTCCAGACTGAATTTGTCACAGCATCATGCAAAACTGGCTGGACGGAATTTAATAAAACTTTGGCACAATATTTTTTTACCAAGTAAAATACCAAGTTTCCCACTTGGTTTACTCTTAAAAACATAATGTGTGTGTGTTGAAAATGGTAAAGAGCTTTTTATAAGAGAGCAGGTGCGGACAGCGACAGCAAAGCGACATAAGCATAGCCATGGGAAATTGTCACGTGTGTGCCTGAGAACACAAAGAACACAGCCTCTCACCTCTGAGAGCAAAAGTTCTCAACATTTGTGGGTGTGAGGTAAGATTCACATTAGCACAGTAAGTGTCACAAGTGTGTGAGTGTGTGCTCTTATTTCTGTTTCCATGCAAACCGGTTATATGTGATAGCGAAGTCTTTTTTTTTTTTTTCGAGTGACAATAATAAAAGCAAAGAATAAAATATTCAAATGAATAAATACATAAATATACTGCATATACAGTAAATCACTGTATATGCAGTATATTTCTTTTTGAGCAATTGAAACTTTGCAAGTCTGTTGCTGGCATGAAAAAAATGTAGACACACATTTGTTGCGAAATTAGAACGAACGTCAGATTTGATTAGGAGAAAAATAATGCAATCAGTCTGATCTGACATTTCAGACAGCCATAACAAAAACTGTAATTAGAAATGTCAGGTCCAGTACAAACTGAAAGAAGGAAAAAAAATTATTCATTTATGTACATCCACTCAGGTTCTGCCATTGTGTTCCCAGACACACCAAGCCTGAGGCAGGAACACACCTTTAAGAGAAGGACAATCATCACAGTTGACACTAACTGACTATTATATTAATATATAATATATATTATAGTATAATATACTAAATATTTCAATATATATTGGTATATTCTGGCATACTGTGCAAATGATAAATAAACGTGACTTGAAATTCTTGTGTGTGTGTGTGTGTGTGTGTGTGTGTGTGTGTGTATAGACCTCATGCAAACACAAACTTTGACAAGCCAGCTGCCGCAGTAATCTATTACAGACACAGATAACACAAGCTTGATGTGTGTGTGTGTGTGTATGAGAGAGAGAGTTTAGAAGGCCACTCTGATGACACCTGATGACTAGAATCGGATGATCTCATAGCACAGAGTCTAATGTCAATTTAGTGTTTTTGTTTTTGTTGTTGTGTTGTTGTTTTTTTAACAACCAATAAAAATAGTTATAAAGAAGGGGGGGGGGGGGGAACTATGAAAAATCATTGGCTTCTAATTTTAGTTTGCGCCCTTACTATAAGCCTCTGTTTTGCTACATATATATATTATTCAGAGTGTTTTTCTTCTGATTTTTGCATGGTTCAAATATTGAAATTTCTTGTCAAAAATGAATAAAAAATTCATTATGTTGTCAACTATGAGCGGTGTGCTGGGAAAGCATATCAAATATTACTGTGACTAAATTCAGGCAAACAGCCAAAAAAAAATCTGCCTATGATGTACTTTGACAACATAAATAGATTTCAGCAAAACTACATGGAAAAGTTTTAATTAAATTTTTATAGTGCCTTGGCTATCATTGTGCAAAAGTTAGGTTGGGGAAAAAGCCAGTTTACAACAAATAGTCGACCTTAAGATGTAATTTGTCTGATGGTTTTCTAGCTGATGAAAAAGCCCAGTTGGTTTTCAAGGTTCAACATGCATTCTGATTTGCTTAACGTGGCTGTTATAGTTACCGTAGTCAGTGTACACAAATTCTGTACATGAGTAAGAGATGAGAGATATCCTACTATAGGTCAGAATTTGTCCTCTTCTTTACATTTCTACTTGAGATCCGTTTCTGATTTCAAACACCTTCTACATTGTCAAACCATACAACAGGCTATGATTTCTCTCAAGAATGCATTTCCACCCACAGTCCAACTACCACTGACCAGATTGATTTATTTTCTTTTTTTACCATTTTTATATTTTCCTTTTTTCTGTATTCTGTGTAGACTCTAGACTCTGTTGTACAGGATTGTGTCTAGATGTTAAAGTTATTACTCTTCAGTGTGATTTTCAAGGTTACACCACAAATATTAAACAGGTAGCTAAGCTACAGTAGACACATGGGCTACAGTATACAAAAGTGGTACTGTACCTCGCCATATGACCAAAATTCCGAAATTATATGACTTTAGAATTTTTGCGTTAAAAACTGAAATTTTTGCAAGAAATGCAAAGCATTTTCGGCATACGAGCGACCAAACCGAGCTGAACCGATCGTTGTGCGTACACCTGGTTTGCATATTTTACAGTATATATATTACATAGTTTGCATTTTTTTTGTGGTCTTTTTTGCATTCTGTACCAAAGTGAAAGTATAGAATCATGCATCCCAAGAATGTTAGCCAGGGGGATGGCAAGAAGAATTTTTCATTTTAAAAGCAGCCAGTGCCAAAAGGCTTAAGTGAGGTTTAATGTCTATTTGTTTTAATGTGTTTAATTATTTGATTGTTTTTATACAGTATGCAAAAATATGATTATTACCAAAGTTTTGGAAATTGGTAATATTGGTAATATTTGGGTGTCTGGAACCAATTACCTGCATTTACATTATTTCCTATAGGAAAATGCATTTCACAATACGAAATTTCGCCTTAAGGAACAGATTAAATTAGTATGTCAAAGTATTGCTGTATATTTAAATTTTTTTATTATGGTACATTATTTTATCAGTAGTATATCAGTAGTAAGAAAATAATATTCCATCAATACTGGTAATACAAGGCATATATAGTATGTTTATGATTTTTTTTTTATTATAATTTTAAATTTTTCAGAAAAAAAAATCACACACTTGCTTAAGGAATTCTTTGTTCTCACTGCAGATGTTCTTGAGTTTCAGTAGCTGCAAAATCAACAGGATTATTGAAGTGTTTGGGATGAGAAAATTCTACTACAGGTAGAAATGAGATTTTGACACAGTGAGAAATAAAAAGAGGAATTTAGTTCATGTTGACACAGTGTCCTTTCCTAAATGGAGGCAGAAAGCATGTGTTTATTGAGAGGAAAAAAATTGAGAGAAAAAATTCCCCTTACCCTAACGACAAGTCGATGATGAACAGAGTTAATGCAGTAATATCACAGCCAGGCTGAAACCACCAGAATACAGTATGTCTTGTGGACGTGAAGGAAAATGATAAGGTGAATTCATTCAAGTTCTATTAACCACAGAATCCATCATCACGGCTTGTGAGATTTCTCTACAAAGCTCCACAAATAACCACTAAATCTACAGTAACAGTTAAAGTAAAAAAAAAAAAAAAAAAGAAATAAAAATGCTGGTAAACTCCCTGCATGGGTTTTAACTTCCATCTCTAAGCAAAGATTTGACAATAGACAAATTGCATATTTTATAGAGTGATTTTATGGAATTATGTTGTGTATTAACTTTGAACACAATTTAAAATAACTGCATTTTTCCTCCAGCCACTGTAATTACATCTTGGATATATAAAGCTGTAACTTGACATGAGCGTCAGTTTTATAAAGTGACTTGCAAGCAGCTACTATAATAACAAGCTGCTGTATCGAACTCCATGATGTTTCTCATATTTTACAAATGCAGTTTATACTGTATAAAACATTCTTGAGAGGGTTTGGGGGCCCAAGCTATACCACATCTGTGTAACCTCAGTTAAAGCTGTGATGGCAAAGAATGGTGACAGCGGATAGATAGAGTGCCTCTCAAGAGTGTTGAACTTTTGAACCACTTGAACTTTTTTCACATAGTGTAAAGTTACAACTTGAATTATAATCGACGGTGTAGATTTGCGCTATTAGATTTAAACAATATGTCTAACATTGGTAATTTCCATTATGGCACCAATGTGGTGGTTAAACCCCCCTGGAGCAATGGGTGCATGAGGGGCGTTCAGATCAATTATGGACTTTGATGGAATTTTCCATAAATGAAGGCATAAAACCAATTAACGTTAACATTTGAAGAAGACTTTAAGAATAGTACCATGATGAGCCTCAGTAAAACATTTAAATGGTGCAAATGTTTTTAAAGAAGGCCGTACGCCTGTTAATCGCTGAGGCATTCGTGTCAGTGGACATTCAACGCTGGGCATTATTGCAGCATCCCCTATACAGTCCTGTCAAGCATTTTCCAAATGGTTGGGCCATTAAAAAAGCTCCTGGGAACCAGAGTTTCAGACATGAAGCAGGCCATCACTCTCATATTTTGCACAATCAAAACTCCTGGATTGACTTGAAAGCCCATCATACTTAAACACTCCCCAAAAGGGAAATTTAGGAATATACACTTTGCTCTATGTACACCTGTTACATACTCAGGACCCGCCGTCTTTATTTATTCTATACAGTTTATTGAATGTTGTTTACTTACTGTGTATAATGTTTTGTCTGTAACAAAAGTAACGTGTTTTATGTTGGTCTGTACTTTGAGATACGCAAACAGCCGGAATCAAATTCCTCATATGCGTCAACATACTTGGCCCATAAAACCCGATTCTGATTCTGATATTAATCGATCTTAGATAAGACGGAATTTATAATAAGAAGGCAGAATGAGAATGCGAACATGCCTCTTATCAGATCAGCATCCATGTAAACAATGAATCTGGAATCTCTAATTAAAATAATTCCGATTGGATAAACGTACTGTAGCGTAATGACTTGTTTTTTTTATTTTTTTATCTTAGCTCATCTGAATCTCAAAATTTCTGCCCATTTTTCTTGGCAAAACTGCTTAAGCTCTCTCAGATTGGTTGGAAACAGCAATTTTTAAGTCGTGCCATGTATTCTCAATTTGATTGAGTTCCAGTCACTGCAGTGTAAAGTTGGCAGCATACCTTAGGTCACTCTCCACACAAGGCTCAAATTGCTCACAGACTGGAACAGCTGGATTCAATTCAACTTATTATGTGATTTCTCATGGCAACTGGTTGTGGCAGAACTAATTTCGGTGTTTCGCAGTAACGGGTTTGAATGCAATGACAACTTTTATGCCTTTAATATTGCCGGCTACTTTGTATAGATTCATGATACAATCCTGATTAAATCAATTTCAGTTTCAGGCTGTAATAATATAAAATTCCAAAGCCCTGAATAGAAGAATAAACTGTTTATTATTATGATTTTTTTATTTATTCGCCTGTCCAAGAATAAATCCCAAAGCCCTTTATAGAAAGATATCATCAATCACAGTATTGTTGTTTTCTTGACAGGAGTCTATAGAGTAATCAGTAAACGTGAGATGTTATTAAATTTAGACTAGTTTAGTAAAATAGACATACTTAAGCTGTATTTGAGCAAATCAGACATTTATGGGAACGGCCGTTGCCATGGATGTAGTTATTGATTTGCAAGCCTGAGCTGGCATAGTGCATGTGTTTCTTCTATTTATTCTGTAATTCTCATAAATCATAAATGCAAATAAAACTGTATTATATGATTACAAGTAGACAAATTACTTTAAATTTGATGTAATTCAAAGTAGGATGTTAGATGTCATGAGGCAGGTGCAAGTGCAGAATTGATATTAAATGAGGAGTAGCTAAGCAAGTCAACACCATGGTCAAAACCATGACCCAAGACAGGATAAAACAATGACAAACATCAAAAGCTGAAAAATAGACAGCTACCATGTAGGGGTCGCCACAGCGGACATCAGAACTGCATCCAATGGCAGGGGTTTGGGCATTGGGTGGGAATTGAACATGACATTAATGTATGACATTAGTTCCCATCATAGCAATATATCTGAATTTACCAGCATGCCTTATACTTTTTGGCTGTACCTTTAATAAAATAAGATAGTAGAGATTTTAGAAATAGCTAAAAATTTAAAACCAAAATTAAGCTGAGTAATTAGTAACATTATTATTTGAGGTTGAAGCCCACGTACTGTACATAATACTAGGAAATAAAAATTCTATATTTTTAGTATCTTAAAATTAGTATCTCATTAGTATCCTATGCCTTGCTTATTGGTATCTTACCTTGCGTACACTAAGTTGTACTTCATTCTTCGTCAGCCAAATACACTCCCTGTTTAAAGTAGATTATTACCGTTCATAACATCACTTTTACTCAACATTTTGATTTTAGCGCATAAGACTGGGCTCTCAGTTCAGGTATTTTACACGCCCTCACCTCAGATCGCTGCAGATATGTTTGCTCTAGTGACCTGTATTTTATCTCATGGTGGCATTCCACATTACTGCTTTTTTATTAGCACCGTGGTTTTGGAGCATACATATATGATACAAACTGGTTTTAAACTTCCCACAGGAAGAATAAACATACATTGATTTGTCTATACAACCTTGAATTTCATTAATCTCTATCTAGCCAGTTTTGCATGATGCTGTGACAAAATCGGCTGGATAGACATACAAACATACAGACAGACATACAGACAGGTTTTGGGTCCTTTCAATGTATGAAACGTAAAGATATCATTTAAAAGAGCGAGTTCTGAACAATGTAAAGATCTAGAAGGAGCTTTATTATCTTATATCAACAGCGGAAAAACACTTAGTAGCTTAAGTGGACGCCATGCCCTGATTACCCATAAAATTTTTTTTTACTATGGTAAACTACAGTACATAGCATAATATTGTACAGTACATACCATTATATTACCATGATATTTCAGACAATATCATAATGAGCATCATAGGACTTAGTACCATGGCACATCAATGGGTACTGTGGTAATACTTTGGTGAATACCGTGGTACTTATTGGGTTTATGGTGCATAAGCATTTACAACATATTTCTTGATAGTACCCTGGTATATGTTCCATAGTATGGAACCATAGTGCCATTGTACCAAACTATTTAAGATTGTTGTTGTCAATGTTCTTGGTACAGTACTTTCAAAAATATGCGTACAGGTACCATCGGACTACGATGGTATAGTATATACCATAGTGTGATACATGTTACTACTGTATATCAGCTCATAAGCATCACAGTGCTTTTTAAAAATAACATGGTACTATACTGTATACCATGATATAGCTACCATTGGACTACTATGTTAAAATGTCTTATACATAGGTATGATGACCAAGCACCAGTTTGTTTAGCGCACAGTGCCTGATGAAGCAGTAGTGCCCATGCATCTCTGTTTCCACATTTGCATTTTTATAACCACCGTGATGAATGAATCATAGAAAATGATAAAGTACGGGCCGAGAAAAGGGTAAATGATCATAAATCTATATGTTCTGTTGGTGTTTTCTGATATTTTCCTTTAACCATATTAACTTTTACATGCTTCCGCTTCTTCAGCAATGCTTCCTATGGTTCACTGAATGCCTGTAAAAAAAATCATACAAATTTTTTTTTCCGTTTCATCAGATATCTATAAACCAGGTAATTGGCTTATACTCTTTAACGTAATAGCAGGTGTACATGATATGTACTTTGTTCCTTATCAAGGTGTTGGAGGAGTCAAACAGTATACCTCTTTATTCTGGGAATAAACTATAAAACATCCCAACACTCCATTCGGTGTGTGAATGTGTCTCTCCTGATCGGCAAGCATGTCGAAAAAAATAGCAGCCTGAACTAGCTGTTCATTCATCAAATTTTAATGTTAACATGTATGAAGGAGGGAAGTTAACAGTCTGGCAGCTAACATAAATATTTTGTACTGTTTCCATAGTTTGGTTGTGCCATAACCACTGAAAATCAAGCCCAATTATAATCTTCGTACCCGATCCAGGTCAGGTTCAGAGGGCAAACAGCACTGCGATGTGCGTAAACTACCAACCTTGTGTCTTATAAGACATAGAATGTGACACGGAACTGCACAAAAGCCTGTTCCATACCAAATATCTATGTCTCGCTCTTCATGAATTTTGATTGATCACCAGCAAGACTTCATGAATTTTGATTGGCTGCTGTGTGACTTCATGAATTTTGATTGGCCGTTATCTGACTGAGGTGTTTGCTCAGTGAGACGATGTCAGAAAGCAGTGGTGGGTTTTGTCCCATGGAAGGGTGAAAGGAGCATTAGCCATATTACCACTATTGGAATAAAGAAATAGTTTCCATTTCAATTTGAGGATTGAATTTCTTTTACATTCTGTACCCTGAACGAAATCAGAAAGCACAAAAAGAATTTTCCCGTTCCTATTACTTTAAAGTGTTGGCTATTGAAAGTGGTCATAAATAATACAGAGAATTAAAGGTTGCTTGGAACTTGGCTGCACCCTAGGCCTCCAATAGTGACCAATGACCTCCGTATTCCCTAGGTGGTCTACAGATGTTTTTAGATGGGTAGATGGACACAGCGATACAGTATACTATATGTATGCCCAACGTCTTGGATTGGCAGTTGTTTCAGTCTTCAGATCAACAGCTCGGATGTTCCATTGCTCTGATGCTACATTAATTCACATTAATTGCATACTGGAGATGGCTGATCAAGCAAAACAAGACCTGGGAAAGCTGATCAAATCTACTGGCTGGGTGTTTGATTCCTTGCCCATTTGAGCAACTTCTTTTTGGTCTGCACGTTCAAAGAAATATTGTAGAACAAAATATGAATAGATCTAGTAAAAAGTAACATAAATACCATGTTACTCATTACGCAAGATAAAATTTCAGAATTTGTTCAGCCATAATATGGAAAAACACCAGTACAGTAGGTCCCCCTTTTGTCATCTAAAGCATTGAGTCGTCAAGGTGTGAGCTTGTATCCGGCAACAAGATGTAATCAGCAGACCTCTAATGTCCTATACGTTGTGAGGTGGGGTCTCCATGGGTCAGACTTGTTTATCCAGTCCGTCCAACATATTTTTGATCAGATTGAGATCCTGGGAAATTTCAAGGTCTTGAACTCTTTGTCACGCTCCTCAAACCATCCCTGAACAATTTTTACAGTGGCTGCGCACATTACCCGGCTGAAAGAGGTCACTGCCATTAGGGAATACTGTTTCCGTGAAGGAGTGTTCTTGCTGAGTAACAATGTTTAGGTAGGTGGTACTGTATCTGTCAAAGTAACATCCACATGAATATCTCTTTCCCAGAAAAGACCAGGCCAGCTTCTTAAATTGCTCTGTGGTCTAGTTCTGATTCTTATTTGCCTATTGTAGGCACCTTTGGGTATAAGGCTACGGAGCCACATACTCAGCAAGTTGTAATACGCTATGTGTTATAGCACCTTTCTATAATATACAGTGTCCTCATTTTCAGCAATTTGTACTAGAATTGGAATTGGGCTTATACTTGACATCCTAGCCTCAATTCCCCACATCCATTAATGAGCCTTGCCTTCACTGGTTCACCAGTTGACCACTTTTGGTAGGCACTAACTACTGCATACCAGGAACACTCCACATGATCTTTTAGAGATGCTCTGATCCAGTTGTCTAAGGAGCACAACTTAGTCCATGTCAGAGTCGCTGAGATCCTTAAACTTGCCCATTTTTTCCTGCTTCCAACACATCAAATCCCTGCTATCTGTTATGACCCAAATGAGGATGGGTTCCCTGTTGAGTCTGGTTCCTCTCAAGGTTTCTTCTTATTGCCATCTCAGGGAGTTTTCCTTGCCACCGCCACCGTCGCCCTTGGCTTGCTCATCAGGGACAATCGGATCACTATGATTTATACACATTTTTACTTTCTCCTACACATTTCCATAATCTTCTTTTAATGTTGTGAAGCTGCTTTGAGACAATGACCATTGTTAAAAGCGCTATATAAATAAAATTGAATTTGAATGAAGCGGTATAGACGATGAAGCAAACTTGTCAAATAATAGCTAGAAAAGTATAGAATTGTTTGTTTTTTTTAAATACAATTTCAATAAAAAATAAATTACGCAAATTTCAAGGTGATTGCGAGCAAGGATTCAGGAAACAAATGTTACAGTGGTGCACATCAAATATTATCATAACTGCAAAAGCAATGTTCTACTGTTAAGGAAAGCACAAATATTTCCATCTCAACCTAATTGATGGGTTTGGGAGTGGAGGTATTCTTTAAGTAAATGCATACATACAGTATGAAACATTTTGGCTGCATACAACCATAATCATCCACAATCATCTGGCATTTTCAATTCCCCAAACACTGCAGCACACGTTCTACAGCACATAGACATTAACTTATTCATTTATTTTGCACTATTTCTGAGAGCCATTCTGGTAAACCAGCAGAGAGTATGAGGCACATGTCCACACACATACATACACAAACACACACACAAGAGGCATCAAATACTGAAATCACCTTATTACAAACAGACACACACTCCTGCTCCTTAATCAATACTATAGACAGAATGTTAACACCAGTGGGAAAAAATGTTTTTTTTTTTAATACAGTAGGTAGTGATCAGCACATACTGTATTTGCTATTAACTCTGTAGCATTTATACGTAGAGTTGTAAGCTGCTGCAATTATGTTTGAGCTCAGGAAACCATATGCATATTTTGCCTTAGGAAAAGGAGAAAATTTCAATTTCAACTTATCTGGTCTAAACTGTGCATCCATCGGTCAGAGTGAGTCATCTAGCAGGTGTCTGTCAGTGCTGGTCTGGAGATGGATGGAAGTTAACTCGAGAGTTCTTGCAATGTAAAGCATGAGAGCTGTCTAAGAGGAAAGATGCCTGCATTTTCTTCTGTCTGCCAATCTAAAGTGACATTCAGTGTTCGGTGGAGGAGATTTCATGCTGTTTGTGACCGATGAGTCACCATCTTTTCAGAATGCTGTTTTACTTTGGACATGACTGTATTCCTATATTACTATCTTTATAGCTGTCACTATGTTGTTAGACTCCACACCTTCTAATGTGGAATATGTGAAAGGGGAGGGTAGTGTAAATATTTCATTCACTTGGGGGACGAGGCGGGGTACACATCCATCGCAAGGAACACACATTCATTCACACACTACAGGCAATTTGGGAACGCCAATTAACCTAATCTGCATGTCTTTAGACTGTGAGAGGAAACCGGAGTACCCGGAGGAAACCCACCAAGCACAAGCAAACCCCATCCACACAGACCCCTGAGACGGGAATCGAACCCGGACCCTAGAGGTGCAAAGGCGGCAGTTCTTATGCTTTCTTTGAAACACATACCATAGCAAACTTGTTAGCCAGCCAGTCTACTTAGCAAAACTAGATAAATCCATTAACTAATTCATCATTCTTAAGCCTTTAAGAAAGAAAACAACTATCCGTTACTTTATTTAATCACACTGGAAAGCTAAAAAAAAATAAACAAGACAAAAATTTAATGTTACATTTCCCACATTCCCATACGCTAGACTCTCATTTGTCCTAAATTCAAAAATGTTGCTCTATAACTAAATGCTAGACAAACCTTGACCTCTGTAACTGAAAGGAAATAGAAAATAAAACCGGAGAGGTATAAAAAAAAATTTAAAAAAGCACTTTACCAATAAAATATTCCTGGATTTTGACCTTTATTCTTCCCAGACGGCAATGAGGGATAAAACCAGCCTACACATGTGCGCGCTCGCACACACACACACACACACACACACACACCTAAATCTAAAGGGAAAGCAGGCATTATTACTATTCTGAGTGGCTTTGTTCCAAACTCCTCATATCTGTTCGATCTAAACAGGACTTAAATATGCTCTGTTATTAACCACTGCACGACTGCATTTGTCCTCTCTGATTCATTTGTTTTAAATCAGGCTTTCATCTCAGAGAAGCCACATCGAATTCCATATACATCAGACGCCTCTGAAAGAAAAAGAAGAAAGGAAGAGTGGGAGGGGAGTAAACAAAGGTAAAAGGTTTCCATTTAGTCGCCAGAAGTCGCCAGGTGTGTCTGAAAGGTTTTGGCCGGAAGATGGAGAGGCATTAAGAAATAGAAAAAGGGGAAGGTGTTCAACATCACTTTTTTGAGTGAGTGTTTCTTATTTATAGGTTAATAAGGATTGGTAAATATATGACATTAAAAACACCTGGCTAATATTGAGGTAGGTCCCCTCTTTTGCCTCTACAACAGTGATGTACTGTCTGTTTTGACACCTTTCACAACCAGCATTAACCTTTTTTTTTTAATCAATGTGACCTACTGTACACTAGCACTTCTATTGGATCAGAATGAAATGGCCAGCCTTCGCGCCCCATGTGCATCAGTGAGTCCATGACCCTGTCGCCAGTTCACCAGTTTTGGACTTGCTCTGGCTCAGTTCTCTAGCCTTCACCATTTTTTTCTGCTTCCATCACATCAAATTCAGGAGAAAAAAAGGGTCACTTGCTGCTTAATATATCCCACCTACTTCCAGCCACTATTGTAACGAGATATTGAAACTGTAGCTACTATGAGAAGGGCCAAATTGTAATGGGTAGTGGACTGGGTCAGATCATCTCCAAAGCTTTAACTCTTGTGCGATGTTCCTGGGGTGCAGTGGTCAGGAAATACCAGTGATCCAAAGAATGAAAAACCTATGAACCAGCAACAGGGTCATGGGTGGCCAAGGCTCACTGATGCACATGGTGGTGAAGGCTGGCCTGTATAGTCCAATCCAATACAAAGCTACTGTAGATGAAATTGATGAAAAGGTTAATGCTGGTTCTGATACAATGGTGTCTCAATATTAGGCGGGTGATCATAATGTAGTGTATCATTGAGGTGAGAAAATACATATACAACCTGCAGATCTTTAAGATATGGACGGCGACTGATGGCAAATTAGTGTCTGTGACTTACTTAAGTGGGAACTGTAACCTCATGCATGGCCTTGACTAAGTCATGGAAACAAGATAAAAATATAATGGCTTACTAATGAGACGATTAGATCGTAGCTATGGCTTACTCATGTGTGGGACAAGATCTTTATGATGTAGCCAGAATGAGATACTTAAATTGTACCCATGACTTAACAGTACTAAAACAACGGAATACGATTAAGTCATGACCTTTGAGGGAACAAGATATTCAAGTCAAGGTAACAATTTACTTGAGAAACATGAGAAAATGAGATACTTAAGTCATGGTCATGAAATTGTAATGCAAGGAAATTAGGTAATTACTGTAAGATTCAGCAGAGATTATACTGTATGAGAAAACTTTAAATTTGAATACAGTATATTATATTCATAACCAAATAACACAAGAGAAAGATATAACCATCTTGTGGCCACAAGTTCCTGAAGTGAGCAAGTAGACCATTGCAATGACTTATTAACATGACATATAGAGATAATTAAGCAGTGGATACAAGTTACTTCAGTAAAGGAACAAGATAAACAAGGCAATAGGATAATGAGGTTGTGGCCAAAACTACTAATAAAAGGGAATAATATAACGCATACTGTAAGTCATGGTGACTAAGAAACATTTACTGTACATCATGGCAACGATTGACTAGCATGAGCATACCATATCAAAAAGTCATGACCATGACTAACTAATGCAATAATGACTAACTCACAGACTAACAAGATAATTATCTCATGGCAATGATTTGCTGAGACGAGGGAACAAGATCAATCATTTTCATGACTAAAACAATAGTATATGTGGCGATAACTTACTAACACAAAGGAACAAGATCAATATGGCCATGCATTACAAACATGAGATGACGTTCTGTGGTGCTGCTGCTCATGCTGCATTTACGGTAGTAAAAACACATTTTTGCTTTACTTTTTGTACGGTAGTAAAACACACTTTTTTTCTATTTTTTCCCCCCGATTTTCTCCCTAATTTAGTCGTGTCCAATTCCTCCCCGTCACTAGGGGGCTCCCACATTAAGG
>JAQMYG010000013.1:11502244-11529468 GCA_030014215.1 Clariallabes teugelsi
TATATATATTTAAAATTCTATTTTTGGGAAGAGCTCCCAGAACAGCGTACTGTAGACAGAGCTGACATGATGGTTAAAACGGAGGTGACCTGACCCTTGTCTCTCCCGTTAGAGCAATCAAGGCAGAGAGGAGGACGGGGAATGAAATGACACATTTTCAGGGTGATTAACTCATTTTCCCCATACCTCAAAGAGAAGGTCTGAGACAGGGTTTGCTGTCTGATCCGCGGCCAGATTGATGCAATACAAGCTCCAATTATCACCAGCTACAGTATGGTGTTGCTATGAATCCTGCTATTAGCCAAACAACACATCAGCGCCGTATCCAGAGAGCTATGAAGTTAATGGGCTAAGAGGCCACAAAGGCTTCACCCTGCAAATAGTTTTCAGCTCAATGAAAGAAGATGATTGTCCTGAAAGGACGGCTGTTATTCTGATCCGTAACGGGAGAAAACACGGCCGGCATTGTGAAGAGTTTTACAGATAAACTGATATTTGTGTGTGTTTGATCCGGTATTGGCTTCATGCAGACTAGCACTCGCTTTTTCTGTATACGGTCTTGATGGCTTTAATACTGTACGTCCTGAAGACGTCCCTAATAGGTCTCTAGTCCTAAATACATCTGCGTGTACAGTGGGTCAGTTTGGTTTTTTGAGTTTGTCTGTTTGCATTGTTTTGGTTCACAAGTGTTCTTCAGGATGAGCTACGAATGCTTATTTCTTAGCCCTATTAAATCCCAGAATCTGATTATTCTAAGGTGTCCGTTTTCCCTCACCGCAGGTCCGAGAACGGCTTTTAATAAAGCACACGACCTCATGCGTTATAGTTTCTACAGTAACAGCTAATTGAGCGTCAGACTCTCAGCGATCTTAGCGGAATGATAATGAACCGGATTAAACGCAGCGCTATTTAACAAAGAAGAAAGAAAAGCACACAATCATTGATATGATGTAAGTTTTCTCTAAGGAGATTTAACATTTAACACTTTATAACATTCAGATGCAAAGCTGGTCTTTAGGATCGAGCACTTTGTAGCTTCTGAGCGACGTGACAAGCTGCACGTCTCGTCTTATTAACTTCACGACAGAGGGGAATAAAAAGAAAAAAAGAAGGTGGCACACAACTTTTTGTAGCACCTATAATGGAGTGAAAGTCACCTGTTTTTAGGTTGTCTATCATCATTAAATGTAAGTATATAAGGATCAAGAGGATTGACTTCTCCACTAATACAATATTTTGGGTCGCTCTGGGTGGCACAGTGGTGTAGCGGTTAGTATCGTCATCATGCACCTCCAGGGTCCGGGTTCGATTCCCGTCTCGGATCTGTGTGTATGCAGTTTGCAGGTTCTTCCCCCACAGTCCAAAGACATGCTAATTTCCCATAGTGTTTCCAAATTTCCCATAGTGTGTGCCCTGCGATGGATTGGCACCTCGTCCTCATGCCCTAAGTCTTTTGGGATAGGCTCCAGGCACCCATGACCCTGTATACTAAAACCTACCCCTCCGGGGTACACCCTGGACAGGAAGCCAATCTATTGCAGTGCGCGCGCACACACACACACACACACACACTGTGGGCAACTTGGGAACACCAATTGGTCTAATCTAGGGAGGAAACCCACCAGGCACAGGGAGAATTTTAGGAGAAGAACATTCAAACTCCCACTGAGGCGGGAATCGAACCTGGCTGGGAATCGAACCCAGATCCTAGAGGTGCAAGGCGGCAGGACGAGACATTACTGTTTGGCCTGTATGGAAAACAACTATATACATATATTTTCTCATATTTCAAATATATTTAGAGTATATGCAAATAAAAAAAAAATACAGCAACACATTTTTACTAAACATGTAAAATCCGTGTGTTCTCTTATTGCAGGTTGGTATACACAGCTCATAAAACAAGACTACAGCTGTCTCCTCTCTCTCTCTCTCGGTGTCAGGGAAAGACAGCTAGTCAGAGAGTGAGACTGAGACAGAAAGACAGAACATGTCGCTGTCAAACGCTTCTGGAAGTCGTTAAAGTATTTAAAGCAGAAAAAGTAGCGGAACAGAAAAGCACCGCACCTTTTAAACACATCCATGCCGTACCACTGCGGTTACCATAGAAACTGCTTTTAATGTGCCGAGATGGTTCTGTAGAAATCCGTAAATGAGTGACAATCTGCACTGGGATTTTTTTTTCTTTCTTACTCCTCTTCTTCTTCTTTTTGCGTTTCATTAGAAACTTGCACTTTTTAATCCTTAAATCTGAAATAAACAAAGAACTATTACGGAAGCAAGTTGGTAAAGAGTTGAGGACTTGAGAACTACGGAACGATTTTGAAGAAACTCGTCTTTCTTTTAGATCAGGAATTTATGACGGGAGAAGACATTTCATGCATTTTTCAAAACCAGAAGGGAAAAAAAAGATGAAGAAAAAAAAAAAAGCTTAGGCTTTAAATGTGCTGTTGCTTCATCCTGTATGCGGCTGATATCCGATTCCTGTCCAATATGATGCGAATAAGTAAGTCATGATAAAAACCCCAGAGTAAAGCTCCAAAATGTGTGATTCAGAACGAGTGCACGCTCAGCCAGTCTGAGCTTCCACAGCTGATCATCTGTACTAAGCTTATTTTAAATTCAGGACTTGCCCCAGGTAACTGGTTGGGTTTTTGGTGTTGTTGTTTTGTTTTGTTATTTGTGCATTACATCAGCGCGCTATTGGATTTATGATAAATTTGAAGTTGGTAAGAAATCAACAACCCATAAACAGTACACTGAGCAGCCACTGTATTTGGATTTGGATTGTCGGTAGATCTGGTCATTTTGCGCAATTGTCCAATCGGTCAATCATGCCTCAGCAATGCAATGTGGAAAATCATGCAGATGCATACCTTTGGTGACTTAGAATGGTTTTTCGGTGCCAAACAGGCGGGTTTGAATTTTTTTTTAGAAAGTGGAAAATCTCATGACGATCTTCTGTTTCTACAGTTAAAACCAAATATCCAACGAGCCACAATTTGGTAGGTGGGGTAGAAACACCTTGTTGGTGAGAGGGATCAGAGCTGAATGGCTACTCTAACTGAAGAAGTGCCCAAATTGTTAAGTTTTAATATGAATTTAAGGAATTATTACCCAATCAAGGTTTCCAGAGGACACAAGCTTTTTTGAATGAATATTCATATTCAGATACAGGCGTTAGGGGGTTGTTTTATGGGCATTGAGGCATGGAAAAGTTTGTCCATACCACTTTATCCAGTGTACAGGGTCGCAGGACCTAGAGCCTATCCCAGGAGACTTAAGGCACGGTGTGGGGTACACCCTGGATGGAGCGCCAATCCATCACAAGGCACAATCATTCACACACATTCAAGGCAATTTGGGAACACCAATTAACCAGAGTACCTGGAGGAAATCCAATAAAGCACGGGGAGAACCTGCGAACTCCATGCAAACAGATCAGAAGCGCGAATCAAACCCGGACCCTGGAGGTGCAAGGCATCAGTGCTAACCACTAAGCCACCATGCCATTGGGGAAGCTTCACATCATATTATACAAGCTTACACACTACAGTACATTGTACTTTGAGGAAGATATCCTAGAGATATTCAGTAGACAATCACGTACGTTTCCTGGAGAGGAATCTGGCACAGGCTTGGAAGCAGAATGTTAAATATTCAAAATCTGGTGTATTTCGATTGTTGCTTCAATATGTGGATAGGGTGAGCAAACAAATCTGCAGCAACTATACAGTATGAAGCAATCATGTCAACATGGATGTGCAAACCTTACAGCTTTCCTGTCAGAGTGAATACAGGGTACAGGTTAAGGGAGGCAATAGGTTTTCAAAGGGGCAGGAATGGTCACAATATGAGCTTACAAGATCAATGAATCCTACAATTTTCAGTCAAGTACACTTAACGATATGAAACAAACACACATGACGGTTTCTCACAATACAGTATGAAACATAGGCAACTGGTCCTGCAGCATGATCTATTGTCCTGCTGCTCAACAAGTCTAATGCTATGCCATCAGATTAGCGCCTCAATATTGAGCAGAAAATAATCCTTTCTGTGTGTGTCTGAAAAGTTTTTTGCTCAAAAAGTTTTCAGACCACATGCACAGCACAGGTTTGGATGCCGGATGCAAATGAAAATGTTGTTAGTCTTTCGGTCTGCTCCCGGCAAGGGTTCGCCAAAGCTAACCATCCAGTTGGCACAGGTTTGGCTCCCGGATGCAAATTAAAATGTTGTTAGTCTTTCGGGCTGCGCCCGGCAAGGGTTTGCCAAAGCAGACCATCCGGTTGGCACAGGTTTTGATACCGGATGCAAATGAAAATGTTGTTAGTCTTTCGGGCTGCTCCCGGCAAGGGTTCGCCAAAGTTAACCATACGGTTGGTACAGGTTTGGATGCCAGATGCCCTTTCTGACACAACCCTCCCATTTAATCTGGGCTTGGGACTGGCACTGCATCCAGGCCTTTTGCATGGTAGGTGAAATACCTATCACTGAGCCACCAGTGCCCTTATCATCCACATCATCATGCTTTTCTTTTTTAATTAATTAATTATCCTCATTTATTTATTTATTTATTTATTTTATATATATATCACAAAATTTAATTTGTTTCTATATTTGTTTAGCTATTATATTTATTAAAATGTTTTTTGTGCTTGTAATTGATTACATTTTTTAAATCTAGTTAATCACAATTTTTAAAATACTCATATTTACTTGTATTACAGTATAAACGTGGATGACAAACGCCGTGTAAGTATCTATCCAATGACATAAACTTCAAAGCTCACTCTGGATAAGAGCGTCAGCCAAATGCCTGAATGCAAATGTACCCTGGTTAGAGGAAACAGATTACGCAGTTCTATAATATCCCAAACATTAATATTTTATAAATGTTAAATCCCTCAAATGGGATTGCATGCAGTGGCTTGGTAGTATGGGGTTTGGCAGATGACCAACGGAAGGGCTCGAACCCAGATCCTCATATCCAAATATCAACAACATACTGTATACAGTAGTCTTAGGTCTTACATCTAATGTATTCTTGTAAAAACAAGTTCCGCTTAAAGGTAGGTCGAGCACACAACGTCCATCTAGAATCTTTTTATAATGAAACTTGACGTTCAGGACACCTGGTGATGTCGTCTTATTATCCGTGTTAAGCATGCTGTTATGACACACAGTCGGGTAATTTTTCTGCGATCATGGGAAGCCATCAGGGTCAAACTTGGACCTATGGAACCCCCATGACACTAACCCTGAATGAATCGACATCAAATAATCTTCCCATCTATTTTAAAATGGTGTCCTTTATAAAGTGTCCATTTAGAGCATACAGTTTACATCAGGTGTCAAAAGGCCATCCATAATAAAGATCCTTTTTGTCTGGGTGATATTGGGAAGTCGAGGAGGAGCGGTAGAGCTGAGGATTCATGTGTGCTTTTTTAAAAGCATTCAGGTAAAAGTCTTCAAGGACCAATTCTATGAAAGCAAACTTTGAGATGTGTATCCCACTCTGAACACAGGCTGAAAACAAGGTCAAGGATTTGATTAATGCCTTCTTTGAAAGATTGAAGGACATAAAGAGGAGGAAAAAATAAAAAGAGAGATAGACATATCTGAGTGTGTTTGAAAGGAAATTAAGTATTTAAAATCTAATTATTTAATTTTAAAAAATGGAATAGTATTAATCCAGCCCTGAAAATATGTTTCGATTTCCCAAGGTTGAAAAGAAGCCCGGCTAAGAAAATACAACTATTGTATGAATTATTTATTTGAGAGCAAAGATAAAGAAATTGCATTTAGCCATGACTTCCACTCATGACAGATGGAGAGTGGGTGCAAAAAGCATTTGGCCTTATCAAAAACCCTGCAGTGCTTGTTGTAGAGGCTGATAACATCATCTCCTGCTGGCATACCGACTTTTTTAAGGTAGAAGAGCATGGGCTTAAAAAATGTCTGCTACCGAGTGGTCTTTATTCATTAGTCAACTGGGAGTGAAATTTGTGTTAAACGACTAAAAATTTGACATATTCAGCAGAACATTCGTGACAATTATTTAAATGTTATAGGATCTGCAGAAACGGAATTACACCAGAAAAGTGGAATCCAGTTTAATTGCACACTTTTATACAAAGTAGACAAAGTACACAGCAGTCTTTTCATTAAAAGCAATTAGTAAGCAAATGGCATATTAGTTGCATTAATTCGCTACACGCTGATTACTTGCTTTGACACGAAGGACTTTTATTTATTACAAACTTCACTTAATAATGCATAAATTCAACTTTACCCCTTTAATTATAAGGTTTCTGCCATTTCTGGAAATGCAGGCTCATTTCTGTTTATTTCAGTGTATGCTAGGACAATCTGAATTAGCGTATATGTTTTGGGGCTGTCCTTATATATGAACCTTTTTTTTTTCACCAAAATGAACCAGGTTCTAGTCCATAAAAAAAATGGTGCTAGAGCCGGTTTAACAGCAAGCCTTCTTTGAATTGACTTTGTTTTTCCATGAGCTAGAGAGTCTAAGTCCTAGTGTATGTCTACTGTATATTTGGCGGCACGGTGGTGTAGCACTGGAACCCTGATTCCCGGCCAGGATTGATCCCCGTATCTATGTGTATAGAGTTTGCATGTTTCCTCTAGGTACTCCAGTTTCCTCCCACAGTCCAAAGACCTGCAGATTAGGCTAATTGGAGTTCCCAAATTGCCCATAATGTGTGTTTGTGTTTTTGTACCCTGCGATGGATTGGCACCCTGTCCAGGGTGTACCCCGCCTCGTGCCCTAAGCCTCCAGGGATAGGCTCCAGGCCCCCGGGACCCTGAATACAGGATAAAGCGGGATAGAAGATGAGTGAGAGAGAGTGAATGATGTCTATTCTTTCCAAGCAATGCTAGTGCTAGCATCAGTGTTAGCAGGAAAAAATGCTAGCGGCTAGCACAACACTGAAGTTCAACATGTCTTTGCGAGCAGTTCTTCTGGTTTTATTATTACTAGAAAGCATTTAAGCTTCCCATTGCATATTGAGTCCATTTTTTTTGGTCACAAACCTTTAGTTTCCCAGCCCCTTACATAAGCAGTTCTAGCCCAGAAAAGTCTTTGTGCTACCATGGAACCAATTTTTTCTATCTTTAGGCCAGTGCTTTGGCTGTCCGAAAACAAAGAACTGGTTAGAAACTAGCTCCAGAACTGCCTTGTTGGAAAATGGGTACTTCTGGACCCCTTTCTCGGTCCGCTTTTGCCCTCAGAACTAACTTAACTCTTTATGGCACTGCTGCAGATGTGTTCTCTGATCTCCCATTCCGCCACATCCTAAAAGTGCTCTATTCGTCGGTGACTGTGGAGGCCATTTGAGTAAAGTGGACTCACTGTCGTGTTCAAGAAACCTATTTGAGATGATTGTAGCTTTGTGATTTTTATCCTGTGGTCATAAAGTCAGCAACAATACTCATGTAAGCATTTAAACAATGATCCTAATGGTCCCAAACCATGCTACAAAATATGCCTCACACCATTACACCACCACCACCAGCCTCATCCTTTGATACTAGGCATAATCATCAGACCAGGCGATGTTTTTCCAGTCTTCTATTGACCAATTTTGGCGAGTCCATGCAAATGGTAACCAAACCAAATGGTTTCTGTTCTTAGCTGATAGGAGTGACATCCAGTGTGATCGTTTGCTGCTGGAGCCTCTTTGCTTCAAGTGTTGATGCTTTTTTTTTTTTTTTAAACTTATTATTATTGTATTTCTGAAAGCACAAATACCAACCTACAGTTTTCCTACAATGTCTGTTTATCTGATTCAGAACTGGCTGGCGGTTCAGAATTTTGCACGGACCCCCAAATTTATATCAAAATGTTCGGCCAAGACCAATAGAAAGCACCACTGTTTTTGAGTTGTAAGGATCCATTTGGTAACCATGGCAAACCAATTTTCTCCCCGGAATCCCACATTTCTCACTTTTGTTCCAATTGGAAAATGAGACATGGCACATTGAAGGGCTCGAAAAATGATACTACATTGAAAAGTCATGTCATTTAAAAAATAATTCACTCCTTCAAAAATGGCTCTGACATCAGTGCAAAAATCACTCAATAGATTTTTATGAAGTTTGTCGAGTGAACACACCCTGAAAAGAAAAAAAAACAAGAAAAAAAAACTTCTGGACCACTTTGGTAATTTTGAAATACACACATGAAACTTGACATCCTGCACCTATGGTTTCTCTGATACAAGTAAAAATAGCATAGAGGTTCAGAGGCTGTGAAGTGAAAGCTGGATACATTCTCTGGAAGGTGTGGCTGCAGCATGCCCGAGCCATGCACCCTGCGATTAATGCACACACTCCCTGATATCACAGGCAGTATACAGACACATATCTTTGTAACTGTAGGGGCTAGACACGAGCCATTTTCAGTGTTTTGCTCAAGAAGAGCATTGCGCTATTGCACCCCTACTTCAAAAAAATTCTGGGAATTGTATCTAGTTTGAGTTGCTTTTCTGTCAGCTCAAACCAATCTTGCCATTCTCCGCTGACCTCTGGCATTAACAAGACATTTTTGGCCAGAGAACTGCCATTCACTGGATATTTTCTCCTTTTCAGACCATTCTCTTCAAAACCCTAGAGATCATTGTACATGAAAATCCTAGTAGAGCCGCAATTGTGGAAAAACTCAGACCAGCACATCTGGTACCAACAACTATGCCATGTTCAAAGTCACCTAAATCGCTTTTCTTTCTCATTTTGATGCTTGGTTTGAGCTCTAGTAGAGGTTTTCATCTTGAGGTTTCCATGTTTTCATGTGATAGGCTGATTGGATCTTTATGTTAACAAGCAGTTGAACAGGTGTATTTTTAGACACAAAGGAAGGTCAGCTGTTCTGGAGCAGTTCTTTTAAAAACAGTAATGTAAATTGTATTTGCAAAACCCATCAAGCTCCATGATGAAACTGGCTCTCATGAAGACCTTCCCAGAAAAGCAAGACAAAAAAATTAGCACAGATTGGAGCCATTATCAACCCTTTAGAGAGCATAATTGGCAGACACATCGCGGACTGCTTTATGCATTATGATTGGTTAACCTTAAGTGGTTAACTATTTCTGTTTTTATATACCTCAACAAAGAGGACTTCATGTTAGCTTCCTGTTACACAGTGGAAAATTTGAAGTCATGGAAGGTATTTATTTATAGTCATGCTATCTGGTAGTACTGTACCTATATGAGGATGGGCTCCCTTTTTGAATCCATAAATTCATAACTTATATACAGTATAAATTGGGACTGTAGGTTGGTAGGTACTGTGTGATAGTGGAGAATTGCATAGGGGTGGTAAATGGGTTAAAGCCTTCGAAAATCACCATACCATTCAGCTGGTTGTTTACTACTTGCCAGCCAGCCAGAACTCGGACCAAGATGCCAGAAACAGATTTTCAAAAATAATCAAATTGTGAGAGCCTTGCCTTGTCCAATTCCTTTCCCTACCTCTCTCTTTGCTTTTCAGCTCCAGTTTTATTTTTATAATGAAATCGCTTTCTAGCACTTACTTTTGCCACAAATGTTATTTAAATGCATTCGTTCATTTGCCATCAGTAGTAAAGTTGGAGCCTATCCTGGGCATGCTTCTTAATCATTTGATTAAAATAGACGTATTCTGTTTTATATCATTTGATATGTATTATAGATCTCTAAAATTAAAAAAAATGGATGAATTAAACCATATCACTGGTACAGGAGTTGCCATTGGTACACTCAGTGATTAAGTGAGACTGTCATGGATATGGGATTTACTGTATAGGAGTTTTAGTGTACAGTATAAAGGACTCCTACTGTAGTTTTTTACTGGGTACATTTACTGTACACTTTGTTGGCCCCACTTACAGGTGTACAGTATGACAACCTAAGTTCTATTTCTTCTAACTCCAGAAGTATAAGGTAACTAAATACATTCACTTTGTAACTGTATTTTCTTTTTAAATATAGTAAATAAATTATTTTGTAAGTACAGTTTTTAAATACTGTATATGTCCTTTACTGGGCATTGGTGGCTCCGTTGTAGGTTTCTTGCCTGCCATGCGGAAGGCCTGGGTTTAATTCCCAGCCGAAGGATGCGGTGCCGGTCCCAAACCCGGATTACAGTAAATGGGAGGGGTTGCTTCACGAAGGGTATCCTGCATAAAAACCGTGCCAAGTTATGTGCTGGTCAGATGGTCAAATCAGATGGATTTACAGCACTACATTTGTGCATAGCTTATGTTTCTTTGTGTTTGTATTTGACACTATCACCACCTGTTTGTATATATCACCACCTGTTGACTATTATAAGTAATTGTGTGATTTGCCTTCCCTCTGTAAAAAAGCTCGATCATGTAGCAGGTGTTCAAAATCTGAATTGGACATGGTTTCAGACAGTGATAATACCTATTTAATTTAAATCTATTACTATGACTTAAAGGTTACAATAAAGCAATACGAGCTCAAAAAGTCCATTTTAAGGCAAGTACTTCTGTACTTTTTCACAAGTACAAATATATATTTAGGACTTCTACTTTTCCTCACGTTCAGAAATTGTAATTTGCTCACCACTGCCTAACTCCTTGTGGCTGCTGGATGTGTATTTTTAGTTGTTGGACATGTTCTCAAGCAATATTAATAGGTTTAAAGCTCTTAGCCACAGCTTAACATGCCACAACCGTGTCAATGTTAGTGCTGCGCTAAGAATAATCCACCACCTACACAACATCTGGTGAGCCATGCGCCTGTTGTAGTTGCCTTAGATTAATGAAAATGATAGACTTATTATACATAGCCACAACTTGGTTGCAGTCAGGGATTGTAGGGATTGAAGTAGAATTTTTGCACAAGTTAATGAAATCTAGTGCCTCTATGTCTTTTCCTTCTTCAGAAAACAAAACAGTGCCTAGGATTTTTGAACAATCTGAAAAATGGTAGGTAGAGAAGAGAATTACTTTGGTGCTTTGGATAGAATTGAGCCTTCACAGGTCCATGGTTTTCAGTTTGAATGTGCATTCAAGTTCTTCCCGTGTCCATGTGGGTTTCCTCCACACCCCCCCCACAAAAAAAAAACATGCTAGTTGAGCTAAGGATTGTCTTAACTGCTATTAATGAGTGTGATCTCCTATGGGCATAATCTCTACCATACTGTACACCATACTCACACTATCCTACCCTGGCTTCAGATGTTCCCCTTCCTGTCCAGGATAAAGCAGTAAATCATAAATTGATGAATGAATGATGACAAGCAGACCAACATGAGCACATGGTCAGAACAGAGTATACCTCAACCGCCCATTCTTTAGAGTTTCACACATGCCAGTACACATGCATTAACGTTTCTTTTAAATTCAAGGTCCAAAATTTCTCCCCAAAGAAATCGAATGTTTCTTTAATGACTACCAGAATGTTTTCATAAGATTATAATCCATTACTTTCTAATTAGTGCAGTTAAAATAGCAACTCATGTGAACATCTGTAGCTGATAAAGCCATTAAATAAAAGGTGTGTATGTGTGTTTGTACCATGCCTTTGGGATTCTCATTAACATGACTGAGAGTGAGTCCCCCATTTCTCATTGCATTTCTGTCTAAGTGTACAGAGGAGCAGTCTCAGGGCAGATGTGATGACGTGTCTCTGGAGAGAGACGACAGAACTGTGCACATGCTGCTCGTCCTCTTTGTCTTCTCTCTGATTAAATCTAAATTTCTTGCAGACTCGCTCACATGAGACAACAGATACAGCAGTTTTATCAGATAAACAACAGCCAGGTTCACTCTGCTGTCTGAAACACACATGTACTCTACTCCAAGAGGAACATGTACACATGCTTATGATGAAAAACCTTATTTTCTATCAAATATGCTTATTCTATTCCAATATATTACTTGCAGTGGGCCATATCACACTGCACCACCTTGTCATGTCTAATAACGACATGCCCAAAGGTATATTTTCCATATTTAATTATGCATAATTATTCTCAGAATGTGTTTAATAATTTGCTTCATATTTTGGTTTTGGAGCTACAAGTGCTAAAAAAAAAAAAAAAAAAAAAAAGAATATTACATTCAGTGTTTTAATTAAACATCATGTTTGGTTCACAGTAAGTCCAGAACAGCAGGAAGCACAAATAATAAAACAAGCAAAAACAACCAAGATTTGTTGAACTGCCTGTAGCTTTGATTCCAGCACATACTGCAATGTGGTGGTCGGTTCATGTGGCAAAAAGATTCCTCATGCTCCCAGAACTACACCACAGAAGTCCTAGAATATGCCTGTGCTTTTTTTTTTTTTTTTTAGAAAAGAAAAATGCATGGGAGGGATAACCTGATCATTCAGCACATTCAGGTTGTCACTTCATTTTACTGCCACATAACACTGAAAAACTGGAGCAACCCCAGATCATAACACTGCCTCCAGAGACTTGTACAGTGAGGACGATGCATGATGGGTGCATCGCTTCATGTGCTTCCTTTCTTACCCTGACACAGACATACACACACACAGTGGTCTGGAATATGGTCAATCTGGACTCATCTAACCTATATGACCTTTGTCCATTCATTCGTTATTTTTCCTACCACATTTCCTTACCATTACACTGTACACTCATGACCGGTTCTCAACTTAATTCCAACATGCTCCTTAGTTGCCCCTTTTTGCAACTAACTCACTCTTATGCTCAATACCATTTATCCTGAAAATGGTCTCAAGAGGCCTGCATCCCGTCCAGTGGGACACTAATTTGAAAATGCCAGTTAGCCAGTTAGGACTATGAAACCTGAAGCTGAAGCACCTGGATGAAACCCATCAAGCATGGGAAGAACATGCGAACTCTATGCATACAAACGCAAGGAAAGAATCAAACCCTTGATTTAGCCAGGCAGTATATACTGTATATAAGAAGTGATATTGATCTAATTGAGTTTATATAGTTGGTGCTCACTGGTATTAGTAATAAAGATATATTCAAGTTCACTTTTTCGGGTGAAAGATACAAGATGTGGCAGCATGGTGGGTCAAAGCTTAGCACTGTCCCCTTAGACCTCCAGGGTCCGGGTTCGATTCCCGTCTCAGGTCTGTCTGCATGGAGTTTGGTGGGTTGCCTACGGTTACTCCGGTTTTCTCCCACAGTCCAAAGACATGCAGAGTAGGCTAATAGACGAGTGATAGATGATGAGATACAAGATGATACAGTGTTTTATGTTGCTGTTATTTTGCTGTTTGGCTGAGTATCCATCCAAGGTATGGTGGTTAGACATTTACCAGACGTCCTATGAAGTTGAAAACGAGCTCAATTTAAAATTGAGGACTCTCACTTAGTTTCCAAACCAGTATTGAGTCTGGTAAGGTTTGGTAGGAGGTGCGTTATACTGTATGTCAAACCAGTATTGACATTTGGGAAATCATTCAAGTCTCAACACACTGCCTGCCCGACTTCCTGTTTCAAAAGGGAAATATGTCAACAAACCAAATCAAATCTTAGCACTCAAGTCATTGAGGTTGAAAGCCTATTCGTTTTGATGCTGTTGTTTTGACCTGGATGAGTCCCTGTTTGCACTCTCATCACTACAATATATCCCTAATAATCTCTCTCTCTGTCAGCTGTATATGGACTCCTGTGATGCCAGGGTCGGATCCTGACACACTTCTACTACTGGCGTGGCTCCACTTACTCTCCGACTCTGCCTGCTTCATCTTTATTTCCGAAGTGTTTGCACTTATGACTCCAAAATGTCATTTATAATATTCGCAGAGAATTAGATTAGCTCATAGGGATATGGGCTAGGAGTATTTAACAATAATAAACTGTTATAATCCTCAGTCTGCCTCCGATGTGTTTAATGGACTCGCAAAAAAGGTACCGCGCTGTGCCATTATTTGCACCACAAAGGGTAGACCTCTTGTACCTTTGCTGTTTTTCACCTTAGAAAGTGAAAGTGGTGTACGTTTAAAACTCACTTAAGCTACAACGGTGGTCATTAAGGTTTAATTATACCTTTTACCTCTGTTTTAAAGGTACACTAAATTCACTTTCTCAGGCGAAAGGTACACGATGCATCCAGGACATATAGTACATTTTAGTGCTTTATTATTATTTTTTTTTCTCCATTGAGAGTGCCACGTTTAGGGCGATTTGTTTCCTGTTTATTATAGTGCACCATTTGGATTGCAGTCGATATGTAGTGTTGTTCAAACTGTCAGTGGAAACATTATACTGCCTGCACAGTTCAATATATTGTTACTCATAGTACAAATGATGCGTGCACACACACGCACACACACTGCTTCAACACAAAAGTCTCACAACGAACAGTAATTTCTTTCTTCTTTCTATTTGAAAATAAAATCATCTAGGTTTTGGGTTTCGCTTGTGCCCCCAGGGTGGCTCTGACCCCTCTGGGGTTGTACTGTGGTGTCTTTTGCCAGGATGTTGGCAGCAGATCCTTTTGGTGCTGTGGGTTGTGGGGTGTTTGTTTGGTGCATCCCATGGATGCTTGATCAGATTGGGATCTGGGGAATTTAGAAGATCCTCAGGCTTTCTGCCTGCTGGCCCCAATGCATGGTGGGCTGTGGTGAACTGGGTGTCCCTTTCTATCGTAGCCAGCATTGACTTGTGTTGGCAATTTGTGCTGCAGTGGTTTTTCTGTGGGATCAGATTGAACGTGCTGGCCTTTGGTACCCTCAGGCATGGGTGAGTCTTGAGTGCCCATGATCCTGTCACCAGTTTGCTGGTGTATAGATGGTGATGTTCATGTCACCTGGGAATGGTTATTATGATATTGCTGATCGGCATCAAAATATACAGTACCGAAACTTGCACATCTTTTGTGTTTGTCGATGGGGGCATAGCATCAACTCCAACCATGCGCAGGAAAACTCACTCACTCACTCATCTTCTATACCGCTTTGTCCTGTATTCAGGGTCAGGGGGACCTGGAGCCTATCCCAGAAGGCTTAGGGCACGAGGCACACACACATACACACTCACACACTCATTCACACACTACAGGCAATTTGGGAACACCAATTAGCCTAACCTGCATATCTTTGGACTGTGGGAGGAAACCGGAGTACCCGGAGGAAACTCACCAAGCACAGGGAGATCATACAAACTCCATGCACACAAACATGGGAATCGAGCCTGGCCGGGAATTGAACCCGGACCCTGGAGGTGCAAGGCGACAGTGCTAACCACTACACCACCGTTCCAGGAAAACTTTCCTGGACAAATCATTTCACCTGGTACGGACTTCCTACAGTATATCTGCCCCATTCGCCCGATCTTACCCAACATGATGGTTACTCGTGGGGAACATTAAAGGAGAGTCTGAAGATCCGCTAAGAACTGTGCCTGCATTGCGCAAGCAAACCGTCTCCTTTTGCAGGAGTCTGCAGCAAGAACCTTTATTCCACAGGTTGAGAATCTGCGTGAACAATATGAACACTGCCTACAGCAAGTTGGCGCACACACACTTTAAACATTACATTACACATACCGTGGTAAATCGACACGCTAATAGTGTGTATGTTAGTTTCTTTCAGGAGAAATAAACTCACAGATGACAACAAGGTAATATTGTTCATCTTTAAAGCCCTCAGGAGCTTGTTTCAATACTGGTGTTTTGTGGTAGTAGTTTGATACTGTAGGTAATTCTGTCCTGTTCGCTCACTTACTCTTGTTCTACAGTAAATAATGATGCAATGCTGGTGAAGGATGGCATTCGCTAAAATAAAAAGAAGGTAAACAGAAATAGTTCCCCTTTATTTCTGGTAGGATTCAGAGTGAAACTGTGGCACCACAATCAAGCAATATCACACAAACAAGAGTGGTGTTACACCAAATTTCAGCATGGCCGTTATTTGGCTGCGGACTTCTGCCACAGGTAATCACAGTCATGCTGATATTCTGTTTAACAGCATGATTTTGGGTATGCTTTGATACAGCATATATATATATATATAAAAACAGAAATGAATATCAAGTAACCAACATTTCAGTCACAATACTGTGTTGTTTTTGTTCCTTCAAAACTGAAATATGGGTTTGTGCAAAAGTCTTGAGCCACCCCTTATTTCTTCAAATCTAAATTGTGTAGATTAAATCCAAGTAATGGGAACAAATGTTTCACTGTCCCAAGCTGCAAAGTGCCTAAGGATACAATTGAAAATTCGGTTGTTTATGTAACAACCTCAGCAGCAACCTCATTTCCCCTCTCGTCAGTTCCAACCACTCAGTATTCGACATCACCAGTATAATAATCACCACCCTGATCATCTCTCAAAAAATGACAATCCAAACAAGACTGGGACACTCAGAGAGCAACTGTTTTATAAGCTTAATAATTCATTTACTTGTTTAAAAAAAAGTTAGACAGTCTTGTGCATTTATGTTATCACTTTTAGACTAGTTATTATTCTGCCTAAGGTGTTTGACACTATTAGTTGTTGATTCTGTACAGAACATAATAAATTGAAAAAATAATAATTGGGGAGGTACAGTACGGTGGCATAGTGGTTAGAACTGTGGCCTCACAACACCAAGGTTGAGGGTTCGAGTCCCATTTTGGGAATCCGTGTGCATGAAGTTTGCATGTTCTCCCCGTGATTGGTGGGTTTCCTTCGGGTACTCCAGTTGCCTCATACAGTCCAAAGACATGCAGATTAGCCTCACTGGCCTTCCCAAATTGCCAGTAGTGTGGGGGTATGTGTGTGACACTGTACACAGGATACGTGATATTGAAGATGGATGAATAATAATAATACTGATAATAATTAAAATGAGGGCCTGAGCTAAGATGGCTGTAATATGAATGTCGACCGTTGAGCTCTGCAGTAAAGTGACCTGCGTCAACAGGCATGTGCTACAGATGCATTTGTGATAAATTCTCAGCATGGGCCTCGCTGCGGGGAAAACACGGCGTCCTTGACATGCCTGTGAACTTTCACTGTGATGAGTTGATACTATCTGTGTCCAGTCCTCAGGCCATGTCCATATATTTAATTAAAACAGCCTTGGCCCCATCACCCAACCCACACACACACATACACACACACACACACACACAAAATAGCTATCTGTCTATCAGAAGAGGGCGGTAGGAGGAGGCATTCTGTGTTCCTCCATCACCCTCTAATTTTAAGATTAGCAGTGCTGATTGTGGCTTCGCGTAGCGCACGGAGAGAGAGAGAGAGAGAGAGAGAGGAAACAAACAACTGAGAAGCGACCTATTAGTACTGACTGTGCGAGCCCCTATTGCCACGTCCACATAGGGAGTCAAGAGAAAAAAAGAAGGAAAAAAAAAAATTGTCATGGCAACTATTTCCACACACAAAAAAAAAATCAAGGATGAGGCCAAGGAAGGAAGCAGCAATTGGTTTCTATGACAATTGATAGAATTTGCAGTGTTTTCGTGTTTACTGAATGTTTACTGTAAATGCTTTTAGCTAATTTAAGACACTTCACGTTCAGGTAGTGTAATAGATCTACAAATCCATGAACTTAGTGTCATGTCGTGTCAGGGGGGAAATATTACAGAGAGGGGGAAAAAATTACAGTTTTATGTTACAGTTGTATGTACTGTAATGTCTGTAAAATTGCCTAGAATGTCAACAATAACTGTATTTTTGTTGTTTGTTTTACTAAAAGTGATTTTGTGAGCATGTTATAATTACAATTGAAAACTATAAATTATTGCTTTTAAACATAAAATGTCCATCCAAGACATTTGGGACATGGATTGTCCCAAATCACACTGCTGCAGTACCTCAGCATACGAGTTCTCAAGGTGAAATTCCGTATTGCGAAACGCATTTTCCCATAGAACATAATGTAAATGCAGATAATCCGTTCCAACCCCCTAAAAAATATAATACCATGTTAAATTAAATTGTGCAGATTAAATTAAAGAAATGGGAACAAATGTTTTACTGTACCAAGCTGCAAAGCGACTAAAGAAAATTGAAAATTCGGATGTTTACTGTATGTAACAGCCTCAGCAGCAACCTCATTTCCCCTCTCGTCTGTTCCAACCACTCAGCATTCAGCATCAGCAGTATACTAATCACCGGATTGATCATTATCTGTCACAAATGACAATCCAAACAATAAAATACTGACAGGAAGGATTTGATTTAAAGATTTTACCAACCAGTAACATTTACCAACTTTGCAAATTTCCAACACTATAATCATATTTTTTGCATAGAAAAACAATCGAAACATTTAGCACATACATGTAAATGAAGTAAAATATGAAATAATTAGACATTAAACCTCACTTAACGTTAATTTATGATTCCTCTTGGCACCGGCTGCTTTAAAAACCATGGTGTTACTGTATGTCTACACTAAATCTGGCACAAAATGCAAATAAAAGCAAATGCAAACTTGTTTGCTCAAGTTTTTATTTTATTTTTAATCGAAAATTCTATCTTTAGTTTAAGTTTATTCTCTAGAGCAAGCTTTGTATTGTAGTGAAATCTTTCAGTTTCAGTGCACATCACACTGTGTATGGGTGTTTATGTCACAAAAAATAATAACGTCTGAATAAACGTCGTACATATATTTAAACTTGGGCTTTGTCCCTTTTATCCTAAGGGTCGCTTGATCCGCAAGATCTGGCACACGTCCGGTCCAGGTTTGGAACTGGTACTGCATGCAATGGTCAAGGTTTGTTTGGGGTGCAAGATTAAGGGTCTCGCCCAAGTGTCTACCTGGCGATGGTGGGGCTCGAACCCCTGGCAAACCAGAACCTCAACTTCCTGACAGACACCTTCCAGCAATATTTTAAGAATATTACAGAAATGGTGTTTGTGTTTGTTTTTTATCATTCCAGGATAAACCGAAGGATTATAATTAAAGTCTTGTTTATCCTGGTTAATGTTTTAAAGACAAGAAGGCAACAGGAAGCCAAAAACACTGTCACCGGACAGCCAATCAGCAATCTCTCTTGAAAGTACTGCCTTCATACGGCGCTAACCACCGCTGTCAGGATCTGACAAACGTCAATGGGGTTGGAAACACAAAAAAAAAAAAACTGTGACACATTTAATTTGTGATTCTGCACGGCACTGTGCCAACAATTTGGCCTGCCATGAAATGCATCTACTTTTAGATCAGCCCAGACAGACAAACAAACAAACAAAAAAAACCCCGAACTGACGACTCATCAAATCATAACGACTGGGTAGCATCAGAAATCGAAACGGCACAATGGCTGAATTAAACAGTGTCAAGTCACGTCGCGTTGTAGCGATACGACCTCGGCCGGGGCTCATCTGCTCCTTTCAAATGGCGAGGAACAACATATAATTTGTACATCAGACAAAGCAGACAGGCTTTTATCAACATCGTGAGGCGCCATGACAGCGCATACGGTGAGATGGGCCGAGCCGAGCCGAGGAGGTTATGCGGCTTCTCTGCAATTAATGCTGTTCGGTTGCATTAGAGTGGACGGAGTTAAAAGAAAAGAAGAAGAAAAAAAACGACCTGCGAGGACACAGGGAGGATACGGAAAGGGGAGCAAGAGAAAGATACAGATAGAGTACATTGTGTTCTTGTCAGTAGGGTACCTGCACTCGGAGGCAAACAAGGAGAGAGAAAAAGACGGAAAGTACTTGAGTGCTCTCTAAATGTCTGAGGAAAAAAGATTTAAGCTATAAGGAAGAATAAAGAAGAAGACAATAAACTAGTAGCGCCAATGATGGCTCACATCATGACCTCTTGGAGATAACAAAATGTAAGTAAACTGAAGCAATGCGAAGCAAACCGATCAAATGTCTCGATATGGAGCCGGGGAAAGGAAAAAGGTTACTAGAGCGTTCTTCATAACAGTAACACAAGACACAGCAAGTAGAAACCAAAAATAGTACTGTAGATACATAAATCAAAAAATTAAGACTGGGATGTACAGTAAGTCCCCGACTTGTGAATTTTCACAGATATGAAAAACCCTCGCATTACGAACATTTGAGTCCCGCTCAGCTTCTTTTTCATTTAAGAATAAGCTAAAAGTCTGTTTGAAGTCTTGAAGAAGAAGAAGAGAGAAAAAAACAGGGTGGACAGGGTACATCTTTTACAGCCAGCCATGGAAGGTTTAACAGATTCAAGAATAGAGCTTCATAACGTAAAAGTAAGTGGTGAGTCTGCGAGCACAGGTACAGTACCATAGCTGCCTAAGGATTTCCAGCAACACTTAGAGAAATTATTGATGAAGGTGATTAATTACCCCAATTGCAATTTAAAAGATCTTTTTGCTTTAGTTAGTTTTTAACTAAAAGTTTTTTTGTAAATCAATTATGTTAAGTAGACTGATATTGACAATATCCTTAAAAATATCCCACAGCTTTAATAGAAAACAGAAACCACTTTCATCATCTGTGAACACTCGCGTTTTGTGACAGTATAGCTTCTTCTTCATTGAAGGTTTGTCAGCGGTTGGTGAATAACTGCCACCTACTGGACTGGAGTGTGATGCAGACGACCGATAGTGAAAACAATTGCCTCATAGGAGTCGTAACATTTAAACAACTTTAATCATTTCATGTGTACTCTTAAATATGTAAGAAAGGTAGCATGAAATAAGCGAAGAAATCAAATGTGGTCAATTCTAATGGATGGCATTAAAAGACTTTATATTACCTGATTTAGTGTACAGTACATCGCTGAAAAAAGAAAAAAAAGGACAACATATTTTTCCTTTTCTTTTTCTACTCTATGGCCTTAAAGAAATTCTTTAAGACTTCCCATTGAACGTGAAACATTCCAGTATATACTGTACGGGTAAATGTGTTCGGGTAACACTGCACTAAAACGTACAGTACATGTTTCCATGACCTTTATTATTATCATTATTATTATTATTATTATTATTGGATTGCCTTGTGAATAAGAGGACGTTTCACACGAGACACTTTACCTGTTTAAAAAGTCTTTACATTACATCACGTCATTAGATGGCACCGTGTGGTGTGTGTGGTCAGTGATGTAATCGGGATTCACAGTTCGGCACTCTGCTTTACGTATCTAACCGCTGAAATGTCATTCAAGGTGACATCACCACCCTCCCCGCCCCCCTCCACACCCTTCCAAACCCAAATGCATGACTTTCAAATCTGTGGAAAAACAAGGCTTTAGGGAACACTCAATATTGATCACCACATTTTTTATTTATTTATTTTTTTTGAGATGCTTTTAATTTAAAAACCATGAGTCGTGCTCAAAAAGTGTTTTTCATTCGGGACAGAATTTAAAGGGCTTCATTCTGATTCTGTAGAAGTGCCCGAGCAGGGACAGACACACTAATCTTCTCCAGACATGGTGCTACTCTGAAGCCTTTACAGTTGAAGTACGCTTTTCTGGATTCAATCACGCTCATTGTTTGATGGGTCTAATGCACTTGCAACCGGTTATTAACTACAGCCAGATTGGCTGGCTCTTTCTTTTTTTCCCTCTTTTTTTTTTTTTTTTAATTAAGTGCTCTTTGGAGATTTTTTTTTTTTCTTGCCATCCGTTTAAAGTCTCTCAGGCAGCCAGGCAGAAAAAAATCCACCCACATAACAGCACCCCGGTGAAAAATTCAGTCTTAAGCAGTAATTTATTTGTTGGCAAACAAGTTTCACTGGTACAACAAATATTAGTCAGGAGGTCACTGGATTGAATTTGATAAATTTGAAAAATAATTATAAAAAAACACAATAATAAAAAAAAAAGGAAAGTGGGTAAGTTTTGCCATATGACACCGGTTTTGCCTTTTATTACCATTAAAATGAAACACGCAGGTTCTTAACCGTCTTACTGCAAATATTGAGCTTTAATATGTCAAACATCCCCCAGCATTTTTTTTTCTTTCTTCCTTATAATACAAGTACCCATTGCATATAAATGCATAAATCCAGTCTTCACCGTTTCATTGCTGGAGTCTTCCCCAACAATCACGTTGCATTTCGATCTCTAAGGAAATCTACACAGCTGGCCCAAAATCATCAAGAGCATCGTGACTCTGATATCACTTTTATCTCCAAAAAAAAATAATTTTTAATTGTGACAAAAAAAAATCACAATTCTTAGGGGATTAAAAAAAAATCTGATTACATTCTTGAAATGACCATCAGGACTGTTTTTTTTTGTTTTTTTTCCTGCTGTGGTTCCGTTAATTGTGAAATGTACAAATCAAACAGCGGAAGCGAGCATGAGTGCGGAACTGCAGTCTGGATCTTCAAGAGATCGCCAGGAGAGAATAGAACTGAACTGGTTCTAAATCACCACGCTTACATAGAAACAGAATAAAAACAAAACAAACAAACAAAAAAAAACAACAAACAAAAAGAAAGGGGAAAAAAAGCCGACTGCAGACTGTAATGCTAGTAAGCTGTACATTTACATAGAAATATCTTATAGTTCTCTGTGATATTAGTTCCTTTCCCTCCTCTTTTTAATATTTGTTATTAATACGTCAAAAAAAAAAAGAAAGAAAAAAATCAAAAGGAAACAAAGTGCCCTATGGCAAAGTCATCCTTTGCAAGAAAGTCCCCCCCAAAAAAATGAATTTTTTTTTTCACTCGACTTATTCAGGACGACTCATGTGTATCAGACTCATCGCACAGGAAGGAGAAACATTTAAAAAGCCGATGTCGGTTAAAGAAGTGTATTAAAATAGTCGTTTGTAGAGTTTTCTCCATCAGAGTTCATTTGCTTGGCACGAAAGTCTATATCTCGGTCTGCGAATGTACTCGTGAAGTCTTTTTTCGCTTTTTCTGACTCATCCCACTAAATAACATGAGTCGACTCGGCGTCCGTCTCTGTCCATCCGTGGGAAAAATCACGGCGCACACTGAAAGAATCTGCTGAAATAAAAAAAAATAAAATAACAAAGACAAAAAAAAATGTATAATAATAATCACGCCGGGTCGTGTCTCCGGCTCAGAGTCTGATTTGTCACCCGGAATACAAGAACAAAGAAACGACGTTGTTTTCCTCAAGTTTGTTTTCCTCAGTGTGTGTGTTTTTTTTATTTTTTATGATGATGTTTATTTATTTTTTTTTTTTTTAAGAACACGTCAAAGAAATGTCTACGACTGCGGACGATCGACCAGTACGGGAAAGCGACGGAAAAGGATGAGAGAAATGACCGGAGGGAATCTCCGTATCTGTGTGTTTGTGTATTTGTGTGTGTGTTGGTGTGTGTTGGTGGTGGTGGCGTGGTCCCTCTATAGACTAGTGACGAGCTGGGTAGGCTCTTGCAGGGTTTCGGTAGGTTGAGCTTCGTCCTTGTTGGCCGGACCGATAAAGCCGTCGCTGCTACCTCGTCCTAGGTGGTAGTAGGAGTGCAGCTGGTGCAGGTGGTTCTTCGAGCCTAGGTTAGGCATGCTCTTGTAGTACACATCATCACCTTCGGTGGGCTCGCGTGCATCCTCCCCTGCTCCTCCGCCTCCTCCTCCTCCGCTGCGTGGCAACGTGTGTGTGTCGGACCGCTCTTGGCTGGCGGAATCTCTCCTTGGCGAGGGCATGTCGTCGCCCTGCTCTTCAGTCAGAAGAGGAAAAAAGCTCTCGCTGTTTTCCTGCGGGAGGCGGCGGCGAGACGAGGAGGAGGTGGAGCCGAAAGACGGGCGAGGTTGGGCGTGATGGGTAGGTCGCTGTTGGGGGAGCAACGGGGTGTCGGACTCGTCGCGGATCAACTCGAGGGCCAGGTTCTCGTCGGGGATGAAGGCGGGGGAGTCGTCAAGGTCCAGCGTCAGGCTGAGAGGAGGAGCAGATGCGTCTTTACCCCGCCCACCACCCACAGTTCCATTATTATTCATGTTACTCAGGTTACTCACGTTAGCCAGGTTGCTCACGTTGGCGAGGTTGCTCATGTTGCCGGCATTGCTCAGGTTGGCGATGTTGCTCACGTGGGTGACGTTGCTGATGTTGCTGACGTTGTTGACGAGCTTGTTGACCAGGTTGTTGCGTTCATGGTTGTTCAGGTAGGGGGGCAGGTAGTTAGAGGTGAGCTCTTGGAGGATGCGTTTCTCCAGCGGGGTGTGCGGGTGCGTGGCATGCGGGACGCCGTAGCCGCCGCGCTCCATCATTTGCACGCACTCGCTCAGGTAATCGGCGCCCGCCAGGCCGTAGCTGTTGCCATGGTTACCATTCAGTGGTAGAGTATCCATGACACTTGTATCCCGGGCATTGTTCAAGATTCCCTCTGAAGAAGAAGAAAAAAAAAAAAAAAAAGGAAAGAGAATGCATTAAAAAAAAAAAATCACACACAGTGCGTTATTATAGAAGTCGGCACTCGTAACCGTAGATATACAGAAAGTGAGAATTATTGATATGCGCATAATTTTGAGTCAAGAATTATGGAGAAAGTATAAACAACTAAAAAGTCTGATCTCGGATGGGATCATCATTTTCGAAGGGAAAGAAAAACCTGGTCGACTACAGAACTATGAAGTCGGATACGAACAACACACCAACACACACACGCACACACACACACACACACAAATAAAGCACAGCCATGCTGACGCTCGGTCTAACAATCAGGCTCCGATCAACAAATCAACACCAGCCCTTATTTAGCACTGCTTGGTTTGCTACTATATACAGTAGATTCATATATAATCCCATTAACGGGATGCCTGCGTATGCTTTCGCTATATTCAAGTTATATTTTCGCATTGTGCTAAATAAGGAAAGAGGTGGAAGGGGGAGAGGGGATGAAGGCATCTCGTCTCTCTCTCTCTCTCTCTTTCTCTTTCTCTCATGTGGAGAAAGTATGGAGCTTTCTGGAGACGTGCGCTTGTATACCTCAAGACTGTAAAAAAAAAAATCTATTGCGCTGCATTGTCTCCGTTTTTACCAGGTAGCACTTAAATTGATGAAAAGGACAAAAAAATTAACTCAGAACAGACCATTGATTCGTACGCATTGCCTGCATTTTTTATTATTTTTTTTAAATAGAGAATAAATTTCCAAACTCTAAATACAAATCTAAATAAAAAACTTAGAAAAAAAAGCATGATGGCAAGTATAAGAGAGAAATACAAGGACAATTACATTTGGTAAGCAATATTTAGCTTGACTCCCATACTTGTCTCTCTGTAGGGGTCTTAACGGACAGCATGGAGAAAGGAAGGAAGGAAGGAAGGAAGAAAAGGAAGAAAAGGAGAAGGAAAAAAAGCACAGGTAAGCATTCAGTGACAGGTCAAAGAGGACATGCATGACACACAAGGACACACGGAAAATACGAGAAGAAAAAATAAAAAAATAAATAGTAATAATAATAAAATAAAATAAATAAAGAGAGCGGCCTTGTTAGGACGCGGGACCTCGCGGGACCTTTCCGTTTATTACAATCCAACAAAAAGCTCCACGATGATAAAGGACTTATATATATTTAACAGAATTATTGATCTGACTAAAGCGCCCACATTAGCAGTACCTTGAGCTTCACTTTTTATTGATGCTTTTAGAATAGACGTCATTTTATTTATTAATTTTTTTTATCAAATGCTGAGCGTGCACCTAGAAGGTTGTATCTAATTCTAATTCTACTTTACGTAGGATCGTCAAAGAAAAAGTCTGAAGGAACTTTTCTGACATTTTTCTGTTCCGGCATGATGATGATGATAATAATAATACCTTTAATAACAAGGGGGGTGAAAAAGACAAAGTGTGAGGGATTTAAGACAGCGAGGGAGTAATAAACAGAGAGGAGCAGGCGTGGCGGCGGCGGCGTCATGCGGAGCTGAGAAGAGTGTCAGGTCTCCCGCCGAGATCTCCTCAAGAACGCGTACACAACGCAGATGCTTCCACAAGGCTCGATGTTAAGCCCCAGCAGGTTAATATTTCAACTTTTTTTTTTTTTTTACCCCTAAACGTTTGCCTTTGCCTCCCAAATGTTCTGTCCTGTCCTGCATCCTGCGGTGTTAAGATGTCCACTGAGGAGATACTCCAAGGGGAGACCGATCGAATGCGCCACTTATACAACCCGCATGCATTACTGATGAACACACCCACACGGACGGAGCAGGTTAGCTGAGGTGAGTAGAGAGGACCAGCACACCTTGTGTGTTGTACATGCTCAGAGTGGGGTTGTTATACACGGTCGAGTCCCCCACTAAAGTGTTATAGGGGTTGTTTGAACCGTGCGGTCGCAGCAGAGCGTTTGAGATGAGATGATTGGCCATAGCACCTGATCCAGCCACACGCGCACGCACACACACACACACACACACACACACACACACACACACACAAACACACAGAGAAAAAAAAGACATAGAACGTTAGACAAATGCAGTAGTGAAGTCCACGCAACGTCGGTATTGTTACCTGGCGGTTGCGGGGAGGGAAGGAACAAGGAAAGGGCATTTCAGCACAAAACGTTAGTATCGTAATGAATCGTTCGGAGACAGTTCAACAAAGGAAGCACAGCGGAGGAAACACTGAGGAGGTATTGAATGCGGCAGCTCTGTGTGTTTTTTTTTTTTCTATCCATCCAGCCGTGCAGCCTCAAATAAGCAGGGATGTGCATGTATGTGTGTGTGTGTACACAAAGTTCATGATTCCTGCAAGGTTTAAACAGCATACAGTACACACCGGGTTATGAATATACAGAACGATGATGTAGACACTGGACAAAATGTGTTTCAGGGTTACACTTTGTATGCACATGCAGCTCATGTCGATTTTGATTTATCTGCTCATGGACATACGAGGAAAACTCTGCATCCTGTTGTGAATAACACCGATTTTTAGCAAAAATTTGTCCAGGAGAACGCCGCCACAGTTCCGTCTCACGCTAACGCTCCTGTACCTGTTTATCCTGCAACCACGAGAGCGGCGTACTGAGAGGCAGTGAATGCAGCGGATAATTTAGGAACCCCAATTAGCCTGATCTGCATGTCTTTGGACTTTGGGAGGAAACCCACCAAGCATGGGGAGAACATGCAAACTCCATGGATACTGAGACGGGAATCGAATCCGGACCCTGGAGGTGCAAGGTGACAGTGTTAACCACTACACCACCAGGCCGCCCAGCATTGATCAATGACCAATTAAAAAAAAAAAAAAACCTTATATGTGGTCATGTCAAATTGCTTTTAAAGCAGGAATATGGGAATGCAAACATGTAGAACTCACAAAATGCGCATATGATTATTATTATTATTATTATTATTATTATTACCATAAAACATTTAATCTGAAAAAT
>JAQMYG010000013.1:11535633-11552039 GCA_030014215.1 Clariallabes teugelsi
GTAGCCTTAATGTGGGAGCCCCCTAGTGACGGGGAGGAATTGGCCACGACTAAATTAGGGAGAAAATCGGGAAAAAATCCAAAATAAATAAATAAATAAATAAATAATGACTGGATACTCCATTTCATATCCTTTCACCAGGCATGGAATCATCTCCATGCTGTCTTTGTCGGTATTTTTCAACAAGACACTAAATATGAGAGAGAAAATCCCAAGAACATACTCGGAGAGCTTGAGAAGCTCGCGCGTAAATAAAATAAAGCTTTTTCTAAATTCATAAAATGTGCCTCGCGTTGCAACCTTCAATATTTTATCAAGTACCAAAGCTCATAAATGATGGAGTTTTTTAAGAATATGAATGCAGCATTACTTTATGAATGACTCATACTGTAAGAAATATTTCATAATTAGGTACTTAAGTACTGTAGCTATCATGGTTTGTACTGTAACTTGGGTTTAAACATTTTTTTGTTCTTTGTTGATGGGTTTCACTATTCAGCTCGTCAAGTACAGTATGTTTCTATCAGAACTTCATCCTGCAACTCCAAAACGATTTGTCCTAATGCCAAGTGAGCACCATGGAATGATCTCATTTTTTTCCTGTGGCGCACATTTTGATCAAATTTGCGCCGTGCATCGGTCTGCTTCTCCAAATATACTCCTGTTCTTTTAGGATCAGCCTTCTGACGAGCCCCGTATCTACTTTTTGAAAAACCTTTTTAAATGAATTTTTAAAAAATGTGTTGTTGAGCAAGAATGTGAAAGCGTACCCATATGAATAACGCGTGCTCTGACTGATAACAGCAATGACGTAGGAATAATGACTACTGCTAAAAATTGTTCTTTTAAAAAAGAATGTTTGTTTAAAACCACGGTTTTAATAAATTTTTTAAATCCAAGGAATTGGAAAAACTGAAAAAATCAATCTGGCAACATTGGCATACTGTAAATGGCAAATTTCATTCATCCTATGCATTTGAAGCACAGGATATACATAATGTGTGTACGTAATGGTATAACATTCCCTTGAAAGGTAAAATATAATATTTAAAAATAAAAATATAGAAATGATAAAATTACATTATGTTAAGTTATAATATAAAATATAGATATATATGTTTATAACTTATACTTTTAGTTATAAAAATATATATATATTATATTATAACTTAACGTAATGTCATTTTGATAAAATCTTTTAAGTTTTAATTTTCATAATGATGTCATAGTCAATTTTTATCACCGAAATTAATAACAAACTCCCTAGTAAACGAATAAAACGATCTGTTGTTTATTTTATGTTTGTTATTATTAATCAGGGTTTATTTTACTTTTTAACGGCTTGCCACACTCGATTCAAGAGGCAAGTTAGCCGCACAAGCCTACTGCACAATATCGCAGTATGAAGGTGCTCTTCCTCTAAGTGCTTTCCGGATAACATAGAAAAGAAACGTTTTAAGCTGCCATTCAACCTTCTGACCTCGGCAGCTTTAGAAGCTTTAGAAATTTCCAGTGGTGATCTTGTGTGTTAACAGAGGAAAACATCCCCCATGTACGAGTCGTCCTTTATGACCAATTATATAATCTTAGATGATGTTTAAGGTTGTACTACGTTCATTTTATTCGCAAGTGAATAAAGCTATAAAAAAAATAAAGGTGACTCTAAATAACAAGCAACTGTGCGTTTCTTGTAGAGTATGATGCACCTGGCTAACGTGTAGGTTTTTCCTTACATTGTGAAAAATCTATTTCAAACAATAGTCAGTCAGTAGTATTGCAAACTTTTAACATGCTTGTATGTAAATGTTCTTGTCGTCAACTAGAAATTATGCCAAATTTGTAGCAATACAAATTTTCCTCGTACAGATCTGTGTATGTAGATAAGAGTCACTTACAGTGATTAGTTGTAAATTACCTCGCACCTTAACAGCGCAGCAGAATTAATTTAGTGGTGCACTCCAAAACCTCAAACAAGAGCATGTACAGGGCTGAAAATATCAACTACAGTAAATGGAGAAAGTGCACTTCATAATCACATTTCTTTTGATTAGTATAGCTAGCTACTGTATTTTTTTTCATATTGTATTTTTTTATTTTTCTTATTATCATTATTATTAATATGAATTTATTTATTTATTTTTACAGCTACTATACCTAGCTATTGTGTTTAGTATGCTAGCTATTATGATGTCTTATTTTCTTCTTTCTTCTTTTTTATTACTTTTCTTATTTCCTTCTTATTATTTTTTATAGCTAGTACAGCTAGCATTTTAAGTATAGATACCTATTTTTTCTTATCATTATTTTTCTTCCTTATATTATTATTATTAGTATTATTATTATTTATTTTTATAGCTGGCATAGCTATCTATTTTTTTATTCTATTTGTCACATTCGTATGTCAATACGTATGTTGAAATACATTTCTAGGTGCAATTAAAAGAAATAAGTGATTTAAAACCGCTACATAAAATTGTAGTGAATCATCACTTATTACACAATTTAGTTTTATACAACTGATCAGTCAAGTTTTCCTGAAATGCTCTTGCAAACGAATACTTTCTGCTCTCTAGCCTTGTTGGTTTTCATTCATAGATTGTATTGGAGATTTCTTTCATCTTTCAAGCTATTAATAGAAAACAGCAAAATTCATAAAATGTTTGCTAAATCAGCACATGGAATGGAAATAGATTAATTATAAGTTAATAATTAATAATAGGTACAGTAAGAGACTAACTTGAGTCTCATATATAAAGTTTTTTTCCAAACTGCAATTTCACAAATAATGCATTTCTTGTAGTGTAAAAAAAATTCTCCTGAAAACAAAACATTTACAAATAAATTCTGAAACATCTAGCTTTGATAAATGATATGAACTGTATCCAGAGTTGTGTACCTCTGTTGATGGTGGCGGAACTGTTGATGTCTCCAGTGATGAAGGATGATTCCGACTGCTTCCGCACCGTATCGTTCCACATTCGACGAATCCGACTCTGAGAGACCAAAAAAACAGGCACGCACACAAACACACACACACACACAGGTACATTAGAAAGCTCGTTTAGATGCATCAGGTCAGCAGTATTGTCCATCTCCAGCTACGACTGTTACTCCGTACATTATCCCACAAAAAAGCCCTGCTCTACTGTGAGTCAAGCAGTGGATATAAACCAAGAAAAAGAACAGAAAAAGCATTCAGGTGCATTGCTGAGAGCAAGCAAATATTTTGTGGTAGCCGTCATGCGTGGTATAGACACAGCTTCCCTGATACAGTGCTTATTGAGGGAAATGGTTCCTACGATACAAACATTTTTAGGTCTCTAGTGCTTTTTCATGCAGTCAAAGCTCGGGGTAATGACCCGGTAGTGTGGCGATGGATGAATACAGATGAAACGATTTCACCGCGTAGAACCTACGGCACTGGGTTTTAGAGAACTCGGGTCAAAATTGCTGTTTCTGTTGAACACTCAGGCATGATGAAATAAACAGGAACTGAGCATGGGGTTCAGAAGTGGGAATTTATTGCAGGGAAAATGGTTTGTATCTTTTAAATTCCTAATGCTTAAAAGTCAGAGAAATCAACTAAGAACACTTATAGGTAGTATTTATCTAATCTAATTTTCTTTAAGTTTCAGTAAATATTACAAATTCTAATACTTATATAATCATAGCAGTATTAGCTTAAGTGTTTAGAATTATATGGAATTATTCTAATATTTAAATTTGTTATAAAGCAAATGTTTCTTTACTTTATTTCTAATACTAGTAATAATTACTGCTGGCTCCTACGTCTTATACAGTGACATATTTAACCCTTAAACACTTATTGCAAAGCATTTTTTAACATTTGTAAAACAAACAATTACTGTAGGTAACAAAACCTACGAATCCTGTATTTATAAAACACTGGAGCGCGGTTTTTAAATCATAATGAATTATGAATACGGCATTCACTATAATTAAATTATTTATTTTACCACTTTACAATGCTTTAAAGTGGTATTTGTACAGTCTAAGAGTACTGTAGAAACTGTATTGTAGAAACAATTCTAATCTCTAGTCGAGATACGACGGTGTGGACACGATTAACTAAGGTGTAGGAACAAGATACTATGTTATGGCCACAACTTACTAAGGCGTGGGAACGAGATACTATGGTGTGGACACGACTTACTAAGGCGTGTGTACGAGATACTATGGTGTGGACATGACTTAATAAGGCGTGGGAACGAGATAATACAGTATGGTGTGGACATTACTTACTAAGTCCTGGGAACGAGATAATATGATGTGGACATGACTTACTAAGGCAAACGAGATATTATGGTGTGGACACGACTTACAGTACTAAGGCGTGGGAACGAGATACTACTGTATGTATTGGACATGACTTATTAAGGCATGGGAACGAGATAATATGACGTAGACACGACTTACTAAGGCAAACGAGATATTATGGTGTGGACATGACTTACTAAGGCGTGGGAATGAGATACTATGTAGTGGACACGACTTACTAAGGCGTGTGTACGAGATACTATGGTGTGGACATGACTTAATAAGGCGTGGGAACGAGATAATACAGTATGGTGTGGACATTACTTACTAAGTCCTGGGAACGAGATAATATGATGTGGACATGACTTACTAAGGCAAACGAGATATTATGGTGTGGACACGACTTACAGTACTAAGGCGTGGGAACGAGATACTACTGTATGTATTGGACATGACTTATTAAGGCATGGGAACGAGATAATATGACGTAGACACGACTTACTAAAGCAAACGAGATATTATGGTGTGGACATGACTTACTAAGGCAAACGAGATATTATGGTGTGGACATGACTTACTAAGGCGTGGGAACGAGATACTATGGTGTGGACATGACTTACTAAGATATGGGAACAAGATAATATGATGTGGACACGACTTACTAAGGCATGTGAACGAGATACTATGCTGATAACATGACTTACTAAGGTGTGGGAACGAGATACTATGTTGATAACATGACTTACTAAGGTGTGGGAACGAGATACTATAGTGTGGACATGACTTACTAAGGTGTGGGAACAAGATACTACTGTATGGGGTGGACATTACTTACTAAGGCATGGTAACGAGATAATATGACGTGGACACGACTTACTAAGGCAAACGAGACATTATGGTGTGGACATGACTTAGTAAGGCATGGAAACAAGATACTATGTTGTCGCCATGAATTTCTAAGGCATGGGAACGAGATAGTTTAATGTGTGACTTTTACAATATAGAAAGAAATAAAAATCAGGATAGACCTTTATTTAAACTTTTGCAAATGAATAAAATAGCAAAGTAAGGTACAGTTTTTATATGCAATCTGTTTCATTTCAGTTGTAATCTTGAATGAGTCTTCATTTCTACGAATTTGTTTTGCTCGTTTTTTTTTATTTTTATATACACTGATTTAAATGAGATGTAAACTCGTTTCCTGCACTGTGATGAAAGGACTACTTTTTTCCTCTCAGGCAGGTTAAAGATTAAAATACTGCTGTGGATCCGATCGCTCTGCCATCCATCACTGCTCACGGAGAGACGCTGGAATTCAGAGGATGCAATCATCCAGCCTACATTACTCATCTTACTGACATTTACACAGACGCACGCGCCGGACTATCAGAGCGCGCTCGAGTCGCGAATCAGGTTCACACGCTTTCTGACACGTATATGCATGTACGTTTGGGAGGATAATTTACATATTTATATATGGGCTGGGTTATTAAAGAATGCCTGAGCTGCATGTCAATGTCTGAGAATCTGGAATCCTCTCGGCACATGGTTAGAGGAACGATCCACAGAGACTCATTAACGCTTATATGGGGATGTTTATAGGATTCTTACAGGTAGAGAGAGTTTTATAAAGCCTTCGGAAATACAAATGAACAAAATACCACGTTCTTCCAAACTACAAATCATGGGAATATATGAAATCTGCTTCACAAGATCCCAAGGCACTCAGGCAGACATGATTGGTGTTAGAGCACGGCTTACTTAGCTATACGCTAGAAATCTATAATCATTTATCACAAATAATCATTTTAAATTCCTGTCTAGTTATTCAGGAATAAGCCACAGGCTTGATCATGACACATCAGCCTTAGCTAGGAATAAGAAATAAGAAATACCTACTTACAAATTAATTTTAAAATATATACACACGTACTATATACTATACAACTAGTAGATTTTTAGTTCTCATTGATCAGAAACCTGGTAGCAGACCTGACTTCAAGGGTTACATTTATACTGTACAGGGGGCGTTCAAGTCAAAATGAGACTTTTTGCTTCAGTATAACATGTAAATGGTTTGCAAGAAGGCTACACGTTCCTGTGAACATTCAGCTAGTGAAACGCCTGATCCTTGAAAATCAGTGGATAACTTGTCGCAAAACTGCAGAAGTGACACGTCAATCACGAACAGCAAGGACTTGACTGAGAGTTATTGCCACATCCCTCCATACAGTCCTGATCACGCGGCAAACCATTTCCACATGTTTTGGTCATTAAAAGAGGAGTTCCTGGAAGGCCAGAGTCTCAAATGTGAAGCAGGCAGTCTGATCATGGCTCTGGCGTACAGTAAATCCCCTACATACAAACATTCAAGTTATGAACTTTCGTGCATGTTCAATCGTGGAAGTTAGATCACATGTCTGATGTACATTGTCACGTGCGTGCAGCGTTCATCCTAGGATGTCCGGAAGCTAGCGTAAAAGCAGCGGCGATGTAGCTGGTATTGCTAAGAAGCGCCAAGCAGTTACGATGGAGATCAAAGTGAAAATAATTGAGGGAATGGAGGGAAGTGGAAAGATGGCAGACATTGCTCGCTCTTTTAACATGAATCGTTCAACCATCGGCACGATTCTAAAGAACAAGTTCAAGATCATGGAACGAATTAGTTTTATACTGTGTATAGCCAATTGTTTTAGTATCATACTCCCTAGAGAATGTTTGTTGTACTTACGAACAATTTGGACTTACGAACAAGCTTACGGAATGAAACTAGTTCGTATGTAGGGGACTTATTGTACTGAGAAAACTTTGTACGCTGATGGTATCCAAGCACTAGCGAAACGCTGGCATAAGTGCATTAGTGTAGCCGGGGATTATATAGAGAAATAAAGGCAGTTTTTGCCCTCAATCAAAAGTCCCAGGTTGACTTAAATGTATTATTATATTATTAATCAAGTGTTATAAGAATTCCCAGCCAGGCTCGATTCCCGTCTCTATGTGCATGGAGTTTGCATGTTCTCTCCGCGCTTATTGGGTTTCCTCCGGGTACTCCGGTTTCCTCCCACAGTCCAAAGACATGTAGGTTAGGTTGATTGGCGTTCCCAAATTGCCCGTAGTGTGTGAGTGAGTGTATGTGTGTGTGCACTGTGATGGATTGGCACGCTGTCCAGGGTGCACCCCTCCTCGTGCCCTAAGTCTCTTGGGATAGGCTCCAGGCCCCCATGAATACAGGATAAAGCGGTATAGATGATGAGTGAGTGAGTGAGTGGTATAAGAGGAAACAATTTGCGGCGACTGTTAATTTTAACAACTGCCAACGATGCTGTTCAAATCCTGTTATAATGTGTGTGTGTGCGTGTGTGTTTTTTTGGGCAAGAAAGACTTCCCTTTTCCCAGCTTCAGAACAAAATGAAAAAAAAAAAAAAAAGGTTTCCAAACTTGTTTTTGGTATAATGATGAAATTCCGAAATAAAATTCTGCAAATTTCATACTTTTCTTCGTCATGCTGTTCCTTTAAACCCGAAGTGTGTATTATTAAGCGTGTATTCATTCCGTGGACGTGGCTTCCATAACGACCAATTCCCATCGCATGCAATTAAAGTGAGACACCTCAGCAGTGTATTGCATCACCGAGCGCTCACACACACACACACACACACACACTCACACACCCAGGCATTAACAACACGCTACTTGCTAATCATGCAGATTCTTGTGTAGTGCACTATAAGAAAGCAAGTAGACCAGCAATCAAGCATGAGATCGAACTCATTTATGCTTGCCTTAAGCGTCTAATACAGTTTGGAACATGTAGCGCGTATCGGTAATATTGCACTGCTGCTCAGGGACGGCGGAGGAAAGCACCGGTAATGAATTGGATGTAGAATATTAGAGAGCGGATAATTACTTGTTCATACTGTAACTGTGAGCAGTTTGTCATACAAGGCTGGTGGTGGACCTTGTGATGAGAGAGAGAGCGAGAGAGAGAGAGAGAGAGAAAGAGAAAACACAAAGAGAAAACACAAATAACAGCTTTGAACAACTATGAAGGTCATGCACGTGAGGAACAGGTAAAGATGTTTTGGTTTGACAGGACTTTGTGTACACTGAGTGTGTATGTGAAAGTCATGCCCTCTACCTGTGAGCTAGAGGAGTAGCGGCCGGGAGCGCGAGAGCCTGAGCTTTTGCTCGAGCCCATTGAGGAATCCACGCTCTTTCCGCCGTAGCAGTGGGTCCGCAAACACTTCCCGTACTCTTTACGGACCTACACACACAAAACGAAACAAATCAGTGTTTTTTCAGATTATCATACACCCTGTTAGAGCGTTAGTCATGATTATGTCACAACGTTAGCTGGAGGCAAAGACAGATATGAATCACCGCAGGCTAATCATTTAGCTAAAATGTCATCTCGTTCTGTTGCTAGGTGTCCGAATTGAAAAAGTAACGGCTCTAACTTGAAGTTCTCTCAATTGCCACTGTTACGAGTACGAGTCAAAAATCATCCGACTTCGGTTATATTATATTATAGCTTCTGTTAGCCGCGTTGTCTTATCAGCGCTTTCCGTTCAAAGCTACGAAGTTTGGATATCTGGAAACAAAATTTGGTCCGATACTCTATAGGAAGCTGGAAGTTTCTTAAAGATTCATCACTACGAGCCTGAGAGAAAGCGGTAGAGTATAGAACAGAGAACATGCTCAATCGCCGACCGAGAAAAAGTTCAAAAGTCAACCATCAGCTGGAAAATTCAACGCTTCAACGATTCTCAAGTGCCTGTACTCGAACAATATCAGGAAAAAAAGGTTCAACAATCAACAGTGCTCTTTACAGTGAGACGCTTATTGAAGAGCTGAACTTCGGGTTAAATGCTATCCGAGGGCGTTTTGATCTTGCATGATGATGCACGTCCGCACACTTTCGACATTCTGCTGAAAACTTGGCTTGAAGTGTTGAATCATCTTCCTTATAGTCCTGCTTTCACTCAAAGATTCATTTCTGATGAAGAAGTGAAGACAGCAGCGCATTCACGGCTCGTAGCTCAACCTTAAACGTTTAATTGAAATAAATTCCGCAGCCAGAGTGTGAATAATGAGGTTTGGAACTGAGACGATCATCAGAAGCGCTTGTTTTTGGAGTGCACATTTTATATCAGATATCAGGTAACGTGTTGTCTACTGTAGGTGTGGATAGGTGTCTTAACGTTTATCACAGCCGCACAATTTGAATTCTGAGAATCAGGAAGAATAACGTTTGCTTTTGTATCTCTTTCCTGCACAGGTTAGTTTTGTGTCAGGGCAAATAAGTGAAACGTATTACATTTTCAATTTTGGTTTTGATAAATACCTCATCTTCATGAACCTACAACAAAACTGAGAAAATTTTAATACTAAACATTGTTTTAAAGCACTATCCAAGCAGGTTACTTATACTCACAGTTGTCGTAATAAACCTTGCACTTTTTTCTCTAATAATCTGTGCTACTGGAGAAGTTATTTTTAGGGGTGGCGGGAAAATCCTGGTGCCACAATGAGGCTGAGGGTTCTCTCTTTCTTACTACGTCCCCGGAATCCTCATTTAAACATTCCGTTTAAATGCGTAGGTTTTCGACAGGGTTCTCTGATTTGCTCCTCGTAAAAACAAACTCAGCAACCGATACACCAATAAACATGGTATCTAAATCGAACAAGGAATCTGAAAGTCAACCTAAGATGTGATTTGATGTGTGACATTATAATCTGTGTAGTTCCTACTGATAAACAGCTGGTTACCTTTTTCTGCAGGACGCAGTGGAAAATGAAGATGAACATGCCCTGTAGGGAGTTGAAGATGGTGAAGAGGTAGGCCATTATAACCGTGTTCTCGTTGACGTACATGAGCCCGAACGCCCAGGTCAGACCCAGCAAACACAGCAGGGCGATCGCACCGATCACCCATGATCTGAAACACGGACACACAAACAAAATTCATATTACAGCATTTTGTTCTTTAGGTAGTTGTCTATTTATAAGATCAGTCCCTTGTCACTCCTTTGTCGTAGTTTAAGAAAAGCCGACTTATAAAAAGAACGAGGCAAGGCGTGTAAGGTTCAAGATTTGCATACTTGGGAAAATCAAATCCTTGACGATCGTAAGCGTTTCTCAGACCTCTTTAGACATTCTTTCTTGCATTTTTTCGTTCTTTCTCCGAAATGTCAGGTCAAGCCGTTTACTATGCAACACATTCAATGTAATGAAAAAATGAGAGATGTGAGTGAAAAGAGCAAAGTGGCTAAATTGCATTCAAGTCCATATAAATGAAAAATGTAAAATAAAAAAAATAAAAATGTAAAATAAAAAAAATAAAAATGTAAAAAAAGAAAGAATAAATGTATAACCACTACACCAATTCTAACCTTCACCTTTGCATGTCTAATACATCTAAGAGAGGGGGAGGAAAAAAAAAAGGCCAAGTGTTGGGTGAGTTTAAAACAAGTGAAGGCTGATTGCATGCAATAAAAATGTCAAGAAGACTAGCATCGTTTGCACTTCGCAGTGGACACTTTGTCTTGTTGCTGTGGCAACAGCTGTCTCTGTTATGATGTGGAGACGTGAAGAAACAGAGGCTGGTAGGGGTTTGAAAGGAAAAGAGGGACACTGAATAAAGGTGAAAGAGAGAGAAAAATAACAAATAAAAGGTAAGAGAGAGAAAGAATGAGAAAGCATCTGGCAGCAAATCTCTCTCTTTCGCGCTCTCACACACATGTATGCCAAACACCAATTACAGGATTCCTACCGCTTTCCTAAGTAAAAGAAAAATAAACTTTTTTTCCCACACCTTCCAGGTATATAATCAGACCTTTTTTCCGCATTTAAGCTTCACATGAAAAATGAATTTTGCTTATTTTAAACACATTTGGAAACGTCTTGCTGGCTTTTGCACGTGCCTGACAGCGTGTAAGTCGTGTAAGAGACTGTACTCTGGCGTGCGCTCCCGATGTGCGAGCTGTGTGATGGAGAGATGAAGTGATGGAAAGACTTGTTGTAAATGAATCGTAATCCATCTTTCTTTGACAGCAGGAATATATAGTTCTACAGAAAGGGTGCTACTGAAATGTTTTTTTTTTTGTAAGCTAGTATAAGGAAATAAACCGTCTGGACATGCTGAGTAACTATTGGCACCCTAATGTAGCTCAATGTGTCAATTCTAAACATTTAAAAAAAAAACACTGCTTAAATAATTAAGGGAAGACTTGACTTAGTCCCGGTTTGACTTGAACGATACTTATATTTTATATATGTGTTTGTAGGGTTCAGGTCAAACGAATAGTTCGGGACTAACTTTTCCCTTACATTTTTTGAGCAGTTCATTAAAAAAAAGGAATATTCGCTTATAGTTATGTTTAACGTTGCTTGAGAATCCTCTTGATATGTAAAAAATAATTAATTAAATAAATAAAAATCCTATGCCAAAAATTGGAATTAAAAGCTAAAAGTTTTTGCAAAGCGTTAAAACTGGAGACTCCTTCCACATATATTCCAGAAAACTTAGGGTTAGGGTTAAAAAATCAACAATTACACACAACCTTGTACTATACAATATAGTTCAGATTATACAACCCTGAAATGATAACCTTGAAAAGTACCTGAAAATGAATTTTACCAAAATATATACCTAGGATATCTCTAATATCTAATATCTACTAAAATACTGCAATGCACACAAGCATTATGCGTGACATAAAAGTTCAAAAGAGGACAAATTGTTAGTGCGTCTGTGACCAAGACAGCAAGTCTTTGTGATGTATCAAGAGCTACGGTATCCAGGGTAATGTCAGCATACCGCCAAGATCCTCTGATGAGTCCACCTTCACCGTTTCTCATATCCGGGAGAGAAACGGTGGAGACGCCCCCAAAGAAGAGTACCACCCAGACTTTTGCATGCCCAGAGTGAAGCATGGGGGTGGAACAGTGATGGTTTGGGCTGCAATATCATGGCATTCCCCAGGCCCAATACTTGTGCTAGATGGGCGCGTCACTGCCAAGGACTACCGAACCATTCTGGAGGACCATGTGAACATGTGCAGCCAATGGTTCAAACATTGTATCCTGAAGGCGGTGCCGTGCATCAGGATGATAATGCACCAATACACACAGCAAGACAGAGTGGTTTGATGAACATGAAAGTGAAGTTGAACATCTCCCATGGCCTGCACAGTCACCAGATCTAAATATTATTGATCCACTTTGGGGTGTTTTGGAGGAACGAGTCAGGAAACATTTTCCTCCACCAGCATCATGTAGTGACCTGACCACTATTCTCAAAATCCCGCTGTGCAGGACTTGTATCTGTCATTCCCAAGACGAACTGATGCTGTATTGGCTGCAAGAGGAGGCCCTACACCATACTAATGAATTACTGTGGTCTAAAACCAGGCGTTTCAGTTTCATTGTGTATATATAAACACAAGTATTAAAGTGTCCTGGTCCTGGACTGCTGGCATTTCATTTAGTCATTTATAAAGCAGTGATATTAATGGCACAATGTAATGGGTTAAGTGGGAAACCAGTGGTGGGGTGATGGTGTATGGTGGATGATTGCTTGAGCTGAGCCGTCTCGTACTGCGGAAGTTATGAAAACGACTGGAGGGAGGGAGGTGGCAAATATGTGGCAAATGAGAAAGGAAGAGATCTCGGGTTGAGTGACAGGCCTCCATATTGCGCTCTGAATGAGACGCCGAGTCGCGACGACAAGAAGCGCCGGTGCTATTTTCATCATCGGGGGATAAGGTGAGGGAAATGAAGAAGAGGTTCCTTGAACGTACTTCCTTTTTAAATCAAAATGGGCATGACAGAAGGAAGAGGAAGGATGATGAAGATGTACTTAATAAAAGGAAGAAGTTGCGTCGTGGGTGGTGAAGAAAACAAGGCGTAAATAAAAGGCTGTGTGGTTAAGAATTTAGTGATGGGGCGAGATATATATATAAAATTGATGATAAATAGAGCGAGACAGCTCTTGCACTGTTTGCAGAGAGTGAGACAGGTGGGTTACAATTTTGGATGTTATACGTATCATATAAACCCTAACAATACTGTATGTGAGGTTTATTTTAAACGTATTGTTAAAGCGTGAGACAGGTGGGTTTGACGCTTTCTCGGTTACGCAGATGTGCATAAAAGCAAGACAGATGTTTCATGCATATCCCTAGGACTCCCCCTAGAGAATGAGACAGATGTTGAATAACTCTGACTGTGTTACACATGACCTGGTGTGTTTAAGCTTTCAGTGATGCACAGGTTCCGAGACAGATGTGTTATTTTTATATAAAAGGTGAGACAGGTGGGTTGCAGCTCATTCTTTGGTATATAAACATCAATAAAAGCAAGATCCTCTCTTAACAGGCTTTAATAAAGGTAAAACCGATTCAAATCTCCGATAGTGTATGAGACAGATGAGTTATACCTTTCCAGGTTAATGAAGCTCTGATATAATGTGAGACAGGTAGATTATACAGCATGTCTATCATGTTATCCATGATAAACAGAGTGAGACCCGTGTATTACAGCTCAATCTTCCGGCCAACACGGAGCAACTCGGGTGTACGTGAGCACCTTCTTTGCTGCACAAGCTCTAACAGAGTGAAAGCTGTGGTTAATAGTGTGTTATATTCTCATCCCAGGAAGGTTTTCTCCTCGCCGGCGTGTTATAACTCGTCGAGGAAAAGAGACCGAGATGCTCTTGTGTTAGCTCTGGATATGTTGCAAGGGCTTAGAAATATACCGTAGAACAGGGAGAAACCTTATTGCCATTGCTGGAGGCAATGATCCACACACACACACACACACACCAGTCCTAACGTTGGTGTTTAATAGCTTGAGCAGGTGCTGAGCCAAATAAATGATTTATGGAATTAGTGAGGAGGCCATTAAGCATCATTTTGCTGGGTCTGTCTTAATGACCTGCAGGGAAGGATACTTCATCAGCCTGACTAGCCCCTGAACACGCACTCGATGAGAGAGAGAGAGAGAGAGAGAGAGAGAGAGAGAGAGAGAGAAAGGGAAGAAGAGAGATGGGGGAAAGAGAGAGAGAATTGACCTTTGGTCTGTGGCAGCGTGCTAATGTGAGAGTAAACGGAGGAATGAGAGCAAGTGATAAAGTTATTTATGCCTCAGCATTGTTTAATTCTCAAATCTGTTTGGATTGGTCAGAAGGAATCACAAAAATGCAAAAAATGTTGAAGAAATGAAACACAACAGAAAACGAATCAGCTTCCGGTGACTCAGCTTCGTCATTGATCTTATTTCCTCGCTCTCAGCACAACACAAACTCCTTAATGCTGCATTCATAAGGAAAAACAAAAAAGTCAAGGTAATCTTCCTCATTACCAGCACCCACTGGCACAAAACATATTGTAAGAGGAAAGCCTTGTGTCTCATCTTTATCCTTCAGACTTCTGCCAAGCCACTTCAGACACGGACTTAGATCTTGCGATCTCATTCTTCCCTGGAGGATATGAAGAAGTGACATTCTTTCATCCGTCTGTTAAGTTATATAACGTGGTGCGACTTCTCTCGTTCTTTGATCTGGACGGACAAAATCGACAAAACTGTTTCCGGTTATTAGAAATCTCTACTTTCAAAAATTCATAAACACACATACACATATAGTATACAGTAACACACACACACACACACACACAAAGTCATTCCAATGGGTTTTTTGGAGGAAAAGAAGAAAAAAAGAAAGCTGTATTTGAAGTTTAATTGAATTTGAAAGTTATCATCCAATACGTTAAGAAGTCTTCCTGCTGGGCGTTTAAGCAAATAAGAGCGCGTGGCTCTACAGCTTGTGAATAATAACGCCTAAACTACTCTCTCTCAGGTAGCGCTGCCACTGGGCTAATAGTCTGGGTTAAATATGAAAAATCAAAGCGAATTACCACAAGAGCGTCTCAAAACGTGTTTAAAGCGATTAAAGCAAATTTGAGGCAATTTATACCCGTAATTCCACGACGCCCCAAAATGAGCGAATCTGCATTCGAATGCTTGTGGTAATTGAGTTAGACAGAAAAAAAAGAATGGCAGGGGGAAAAAAAGAGGAGGAGAAATCAAATGAAAAAAAAGAGGCTTTTTGCACCTGCAGTTAAGCTGCTGATAGTTTTGAAGAAAAAAAAATAAAAAATCCAAGAAAAAAGTGTGGTGTGAATGTGAGATCAGTCTTCTAGGCAGCTCAGCAGTAATTATCAAACTGCTTTGCGTTTTCCTTTTTTTTTTTTTTTTCTCTTGAAGACAGCGACTTCTCATTAGCCTCACCCCTGGCAAATCGAGCCGGAGATCTCGTTAGACAGAGGGCTCGTTAGATGCTCGCCGCATCTCAATGCCTGAAAGGATCGCTCCGAATGGACGGCTTTATTCTTCAAGACAATACACTCGCTATCTCGTGCTGTTGCAGAATGGAAAAACAGTTCGTAAGAAAGAGGATGAATAAGACTGTGTATTGATTTTGCGAGATGCAGGGTGTAGAGGCTGGATAATGGACACGAGAAAGTCCACAATGGAAAAACAGGACTGAAGGCAAAAAAAAAAAAAAAATGCTAAAACCAATGCCACTTTACTATAGTCCAGTGTATAACACAGTCATCATACTTCCAAGGGGCTGAAAAGCAAAAAAAAGAAGTAGAGACAGAGAAAAATGCAAAGACTAAAAAGAAAAAACACACAAAAAGAAATGGTAATAGTCCTGAGCAGTGACAGTGAAATAGGCATAAATCAAACTGACTCATGCAGAAACACAATAGACAAAAAAAAAAAAAAATCACGCACAATGAAGCATGACACAGCTCAAGCCAAGAGACAAGACAAAACATGTTTCGCAACAAACTCAATCGAATCGGTTCGGAAGCGCAAATTAGTTCACGCCCCGTCAGAACCTGTGTGTGTCACAGCAGAGCGGAATCCTAATAACTAATCAACAGGCCTTTAAAGCCTATTAGAGCTCGAGATAGTGAAGCTCTTAAGAAATTGTCCTTATTTTTTTGGGATGTGAACAATTACACAGCAGTAACGCTAGTGATGTTACCTACCAAGTCATCATTGCTATCTAGCTACTGTTGCTTTTCAAATCTGTTTGAAATTTTTCTTTTTTTACAATT
>JAQMYG010000013.1:11552959-11566751 GCA_030014215.1 Clariallabes teugelsi
CAGCGGGTATGGTTTTTGTCTTTTTTTTCAACAGGGAGGATGCCCTCAAATCGAGCACTGGTCATATTAATAACTGCTACAAAGGGGAAAACCTACTGTACTTGTTTAAAAAAAAAATATGGAGAATGTGATTTCTGAAATAGGTTGACTGCCTTAAGTTTCTTAAGTTAATAAAAAGGCAAAACATAGGTAATAACCTACTGTATGTCTGAGGAAGTGTAGCAAACAAGCAAAGTTTGAGGAATTTTAACTAAATTATAAAAATATCCCCAACATTACAATTGAAAAAACAATTACTTTGAAATATATATATATATTATGTCCAAGAACAATATTTGGTCTTTAAAAGTATGTTTAATGACTAAATATGTTCAATAACTAAAATATATAGATCAAAAGCTACTATGAACCTCTAGCTAACAATTTAGATCTGATGAATCTGAAGTTAGGTCTAAAGAGCATTTAGCAAGCAATTTAGGTCTGGGGAAAGTATCAGCTCTGAGCGAAATGAACGAAATGTAGCTACCAAGCTAGGTCTGCCTAGCAAGCTAGCTACAGTAGCAAGCTAGGTTTGAAGAAAATGTAGCTAACAAGCTAGGTGTCTGAGGAAACTATAGCTAACAGCTAGGCTTGAGCAAAATGTAGCCTGCTTGTTTAAGAGGACAAATATGGATAACAAGGTTTCTGAAATATTTTGTCTGCCTTGTATTTCACAAGACAACATTTATGAGAATGAATGAGAGTGAGGAGAGTGTGCTCAAATTAAATGATGAAAAGATAGAAATACAAAAATTATGTTAGCAACCCTGCCTGGGTGGCTAACAGCTCATTGGTTCATAAAATCATAAAGTTTGGGCAATTTGGAAATGCCAATCTGCCTACACCGCACAGCTTTGGACTGTAGGGTAAAAGTACCATGAGAAAACTCACAACACCTAGGGAGAAAAAAAGCTCTCAACACTGGCAACAGTGAGGCAACAGTGCTAGCCACCATGTCTCAAAGGATCCCATTTTAAAAATGAAACTACTGTAGCAAACTTAGCAAGCTACAGTAGGTCTAACGTAAATAGCCTGAGGGGGGAAAAACTGGATAGCAAGCTAGAGATAAGGAAAATGTAGCTATCAAGCTAGTGTGAGTCTCAAGGAGGGAAAAGCTAGCAAGCAATGTCTGGGGAAAATGTACAGTAGCTGGTAACCCAGAGGAGGGTAACGCTAGCGAGTCAGGACTTGGAAAATGCAGCTAACAATAAATTGTCATGGTTTGTTAGCATAAATGAGCTAAACAAGCTTCAAGGAAATGCTGAATCTTTAAATTGTGTGAATGGTTTCTGTGCACTCAAGTCAGAATGTCTCTGACGAATCATTAGCTAGTTTGCTTTATGTTTTGCAGTTTTAAAATTCTGTTAAAAAAGGTTATCTTTATACAGGTTTATTTTGGGTTGTATTTCAGCATTTCAGGCACCCTTATTTGTCAAATCAAATCACTCATTGTTGATTTAACTGAAACATAGACAGTATGACTCTCAATGCTGGGTGTCATTGATTCCTAAGCTTTATAGTCTTGAATATTCCTGCAATGACAAAAGACTCAATCTTGGCGTATTCTGTCAAATTGGAGGCCCATATTGGCACATATAATCCTACTTAATGCTTAGTAATGAGAGAAGCACAACTGGCCATCTCTAAAACTGCTGTGCTTATTAAATCTAAATCCTCTGGATGTGTGGATCAAATGTGCTTTATTACCCAGACTTCTGATCGGCTCAGCTGCAGTGCTGTAATGGGGACAATTGAGCCATCCAGCCGCGCTTTTCACAACAAACCCATCCTTGTGTTATGGCAGGTCAACACATACTCTTAGAAACAAAGGCATACATCTGAATTTAACAGGTGTCAGAGATGAGATGGAAAGGTTGTGACCCAGAGGAGCTGGGCGAGCTAAGCGTAGGCCAGCTTCATGGTTTACACACGCCATTTCAAATAGCTTTATAAATCATATCATAGAAAAAGCAAAGCGCATAGGTCAATACAGAAACAATGAACAGAGCAGGACGAAGAGGACACCCACACAGAGAGTTTCTTTTTGTCTTTTACTCTTTTTCCCCAGTCCTTTCTCAGACTCAGAGTGGGCCTGATGTTCTGGTGCCTTTTTAATTAACCATATAAAAGAGGAGACTAAACTGAGTTCTACATACATATTTTGGTTGATGGATGACTATGTTTTGACTAAAGGTGTGAGGAAAAATAGCTACCCAAGCTATCAGGAAAAAACATAGCTAACTAGTTAAATCTAAGGAAAACGTAATTAATAAGCTGGGTCTGACTAAAATGTAGCATACAAACTAGGTCTAAAGAATATTTTAACTAACAAGCTAGGTCTGAAGAAAATGCAACTAACAAGCTAAGTCTGGGAAAACTAGCTAATGTTACAGAAATGTAGCTAACAAGCTTGGTCTGAGGAAACAGTAGCTAACAATATAGGTCAGATAAACCTGAAGCTACTGTAGGTCTAAGGAAAATGTAGCTAGCAATTTAGGTCTGAGGAAAATGTAGCTAATAAGCTGGGTCTGACGAAAATGTGGTTGGCGAGCTACGTTTGACGGATGCTGTAACTAACAAGCTAGGTCTGGTGAAAATGTAGCTAACAATTTAGGCCTGATGCTTGGTCTGAGGAAAATGAAGCTAATAAGCTGGGTCTGACGAAAATGTGGTTGGCGAGCTATGTTTGACGGATGCTGTAGCTAACAATTTAGGTCTGATGAACCTGTAGCTTGGTCTGAGGAAAATGTAGCTAATAAGCTGTTTTTGATTAAAATGTAGTTGGCAAACTACATTTGAAGAATGCTGTAGCTAACAATTTAGGTCAGAGGGGAAACTGAGTTAATACACAAGGTCTGAGGAACATATATCTAGCTATTTAGGTCTAGGAAAACCGGCAACTGTAGCTAATAAGCTGGGTCCGACTAAAATGAAGTTAGCAAGCTGGGCCTGAGAAAAATATAGCTAAAAAGCTAATTTAGCTAAAAAAAAAAGGAAAATATAGGTAGCAGTTTAGATCAAGGATTATGTAGCTAATACGCTAGGTCTGAAGAAAATGTAGCTAGAAATTTAGGTCTGAGGAAGATATAGCTAACGGGTCAGGTCTGAGAAAAATGAAGCTCTAACTAAAATGTAGTAGAAAACAAGCTAGACCTAAGGAAATGGGTACTCTAGCTAAAAAACTCGGCCTAAAGAAAATTGAAATACAGATATAATATAGCAAAAGCTAAATCTAAGACAAATGTATTAAAAGGTGCAAGATATATACAATATGTACAGAAACACGATAATGTAGTTGGCCGATTAGGTCCAAGGGATATTTATATAATAACGTGGGCCTGAATAAAATGTACCTAGCAAGCTACATCTGAGGCAACTTGGAAAAAAAATTTAACTAGTAAGCTAGCACTAAGAAAATGCAACTCACAAGTTGGATCTGAGGAAAATTAAGCTAATTAGCTGAAACTGAGGTACATGTAAAAAAAATTAAATTCTAGCTCTGAGGTAAATGAAGTTATAGCAAGATAGGCATCACATGAACTTGTCTCATTCAAACAACTATTCTGTAAATAAATGAGCTTTAAACGATTTGTAATTTTTGATATGTAAGAAACATTAAGAGGTACACATACCCATACAACATAAACATATTTTTTTTGTTACTCCTTTCTGTTCCTGTGCGCTTTTCTTTTTTTAGCCCCTAATCAAACAGTTCAAATTGCGCCTGGTGAATTAGCCTTGTGAAAACAGGAGACTATAATCATCTAATTATCAACATGAATGGGACGTCTGATTACAAAATTATCCAGTTTCATCTAAGACGTTATCAAAGACGTATCAGCACCGTGCCGGCTGCCTAATTAATCAGACAGACCAAACGCCTTTGCTTGGGTTGCGTGTGAGAATTCATCCACTCCAATTCAATCATGAACTCTAATTTAATGCAACATATTATTGACTTTTAGTTTATTGATTTAATTGAGATATTGCAGTTAGGAAGTTTTCAGTCGTAACACAAAGCGAAGTCAAAATACGTCACATCAGTTCAGTGGAAACCTCTCTCTATATACAACCATTGATGAGTGAGTCAGAACTCGACTACGATGGCTTGATTAAGAGCAAATTAATGAGAGATATGAACTCAACAGCGCGCAAAAACGCAGGGTTAATGTTTGTGCTTTGAAAGCGATTATGAAGGCTTTGAAGGCGTGATTCAAACACACTTTAAAAGATTCACATGATGCATCCTGACTACATATGTAGGACATTTTGTTTTTGGAAAATGTAATGATTAGAAAGAATATGGCTGAAGATAACAAGAAAAATCATCATCATGACTAAGATTAAAAGATTTTTATTTTAAAACTAGAAATGTATCAGTTTCTCATTCATCTTGATTAATATCGACGTGATTGATCGAAGCATGGTAACGCATGGTGTCCTATTAGTTCATGCTGCATTAGTCGAAACCTCATCTCTGATTATGAATGTGTTACCATGTTCATGTGAGAGAAAAACAGACATTTTTATCTTGAGCATCATTCCCTTTCTCTGACTGGCTAGAAGGACGTTTATCAAAACGCAACGTTTCTCAGCTTTTCCTTGTGAAGTGACCTGTTCACACGTTTGTGATATCAGTCACAGTGACTCACTGCTTTTCATTAAACCTCGAAAGCAGCAACATCAATAACTGCACATATTCATAAAGTCATTACGGCGCTCTGCCTCTCCAAAGTGTTCTTTCATGAATATTTATACGCATGTACACCTGCAGATGTTAATCCCGGCCAACCGCGATCCCCCTTCTCAATTTGATGCCTTTCACCTCTTCCCATAATGCATCGTGCTCCCCGGAATACCTTTAGGTCTTAAGATTGTTACTTAACCTTTCAAGGCGAGGGAAAATATCAAAGGCTGTGCACCCGTCTGCTTGTGATATAACGGATAAAGCATGATTATAAAGATGCACACGTCTACCGGCGAGATACACACCCACCAAAGTATGAGGCTTCGTGAAACTTACTTAATGTTGTCCAGGCAGCCAGAGTCGGGCTTCAAGATGGCCGTGTGGTGGAACATTTTGTACAAGGCGATGCCTAGGAAGATGACGTTCAACTGGAAAACAGACAGTAAAACACCAACAGGACAACTTAAACCATGGCTGATCATAATATATCTTTGCGTTGACTAAACTTTCACGAAGCTGCTGTGATTCAGAAAATAAGTGTTATCATGACTATATAACAAGCAAACAAAAAAAAGAATCTCTCAAGGGAAACAAATTACTCAAAAGGAACTAATGATGCAGGTTCATTAACAAGTGTTTACCATAATGATTAGAGTAGCAGGCCCGATAAAACTCCAGATGAAATACGTGTCCAGACGCAACCAGCACCTGAGAAAAGAAGAAAGATCGAGAGGGGATTAAACACAATCCGGCAACTGCGCCGGCCGAAGCCTTCTGCGCATATAAAGTGGCGTATGGCTGATGGGGAATAACAGATCGAACGGAGTTTCGCTGGCCACATGAGACCCTGATCCATGAGCGCCCACTTGTTAAATTATTCACCTCCTAATTTCCGCTGCATTGGAAATGACGGCCTTGGCGCAGACATTAACTTCTTACTCATCGTGCCTCGCTCAAACTGTTAACACACCTCAGTTAACCAACAAAAGCACCTTTTTACAGCCTTACCCATCAAACCTCTATACATACATGTATAAATATATTTATTTAACACACAGCGTAAGTAAATTCTCTAACCTGATTATACCACAGCGGCTCTGACAATACTTCTGCCGCAAGACAAAGCTCAGATATTTTCTGATGCACTTATTATGATATGGAATGGTTCTATAGTAACTAATAAATCACACAGACTTGTGTCTAAAGTAAACATTTACTTTAGACTTAAAGGACTTTTTAACTTTTTACAACTTTACGTTTTAATAACTGATGAATTTCTAGTTTCCTGGTAATATAACTAAAGCTGCATTTATTTTTTATCTTATTAAAGAGCAGCTAGTGCTAGTTATCTAGTTTTAAGATACTAGAGTATAAGTATCTAGCTTATTTTTTTTAATATCCCACAATATTAAATAACTTTGAGGGACGTTCAAGTCAAACTTTCGATTTTGCAGAATAACAGAAACTATATAATCCCCTGCTACAGTAATGTACTTGTCCCAGTGATTTCACTAGTGCTTGGATACCATCAAGGGAAAAAAGTTTTCTCAGAGTGCCACATTCATTTCTGAAACACTGGCCTCCCAGGAACTCCTTTAATAGCCCAAACATGTGAAAATTTTCAAGGATCAGGCGTTTCACTTATTGAACTTTCATGGAAAGACATTGGGCTCTGAGCCACCTTGTTTTTTCTTTCTTTTTTTAATATATTTTTTTAAAAGTCTAATAACTATAAAATAAATACCTGAGCCTAAGTAACTTAAAGAGGTTTCTAGTGAAAAATATTTTGTATTAACAATATGTAGATAAACCAGGATTGATAGCGGTATTGACTTTATTATTCCACTGATAAATAGAATAATAGCCTGGTCAGAATAAAATGCACCTCAACCTGAACAGTCTGACACGATCAGTGACATCATCCTACGTAAATTTCAGTCGGAGTAAGAGGTAATGTGCAAAACTCTTAATTAGGTTAATATTAGCCAGGTAAATACTTGATAACTAATTGTTTCTGTGCATGTTTGCAGTTGTGTCCGCAGTTGTGTCCTCATGAGTCTTTACTTCTAATTACTGGGTCTCTGCCCACTGATTGGCTCACATTTTACATGCAGTAAAGGATCTAACCAATCGTAGATGAGACTGAATTCTTGGGAAGATTGGAGGATGGCAGGTTTAACATGATGTCATCGTTTGAAAAAAAAAAGGACGATGTTCACTTCTGGTGTTGCCGCTGACAATCTTAGACAATCAGTCGAGTTTATTTAAACACGAGGCCACGCCCACCTGGTGATTCCTTAGCTCGGAAAGAGGAAGATTTCCTACGGTTGAGAATTTCGTACCGAGTGAAAACAAAGACGAAAGGAGTGCGTTGAAGATCAAACTGCATTACATATCCTGTGCGCACACACACACACTCTCATACATACACACTCTATTTGATTGCCAGCTGCAATATTTCTTCAAAGCCTGGTTAAGCAGTTGTTATGAATTATGTTGAATGCAGTACTGTTTCTTCAGATTACAGAGAGAATACTTAATGTCAGCATCTCTCTCTCTCTCTCTCTCTCTCTCTCTCTCTCTCTCTCTGTGTCCATAGTGCTCACCTCTGCACTGTGAGTTTCTGCTACTAACTGTAGGTTTGTGCTTCTATGCTTCAGCATACTTTTGTAAGGAAGAACAAACTGTTCTTCGATAACTCAGTGTGTGTGTTCTGGGGAAAAGCGATAATTCACAAGTGTGCTGAATCTCTGCCGTTTCCTCCTGGACAGTCGGAATACGAAAAAAGAAGAAAGAAAAATAATGCGAAAAAAGGTGTATCGTGTCAGAAATGAACAACATCCTATAAAAAAATAAGAGCTAGATTTGCTGCAATACCTAACATGAACACCGGAGGCAGTATATAAAATTGCTTTATACTGTACAGTACTTATACACAACTGTGTACTGTTTGCGTTTAAAAGTAGGTCATTTTTGAAGTTAATAAGCTTTTCATGTACAAACAGGCATAAAAAATATTTTTTTCTCATTCTCATCATCATTCACACCCTGGAGCAAAACACACACGTGTTACAGCTGTTTGGTTCTGTACGCAAAATAAGCTCAAACACAGACATACAGAACTGTTACAAACTCAGCAGAATCTGAGATCAAAGACCTTTCCCACAAAAAAAAAAAAGAAAGAAAAGAAACCCATATGCATGTATGTGTGTGTTTATGTTTTATGTCCATGTCCCACTCACACTCTCTCTGTGCCGTAGCTCCTGTAGTCCACGGCAGCGGAAACAGCCACGACGAGAGCCGGGATGCCGTAACCGGCCAGGTAGAAGTAGCGCTTGCGGGAGTGCTCGCTCTCGAACACCTCCACCAGCATGATGTAGAGCTGCACGCCTTCCAAGAACATCCACGTGAACGCAGCCAGGAAGAAGAAATGCAGCAGCGCGGCGAACACGGCGCACACGATCTGTGTGAGAAACAGGGTGCGAGGGAGAGGAGGGTGAACTAATTATTTAGCGGTATTGAATTAGCAGGAAGAGTCACAAACACACACACTTTGTAAGTCCAGCCTAAGTGGACTTTGATGGATGATGTCCATCTCCTCTCGTCTCGCTAATTAAATTAAAACTATGAAGTTTCGAGCTCATTCGTCAAACATGACATTCTTCTATTACCGGAACTTTTACACCCCGCGTGCCATCTCTATATAGAATATCATCCTCTGTGATGACGTTACACAGCCTCCATGGTATTAGACACACCTGTATGCCTGTACATCCATGTAATGCTGATACGACTAATTCTACAAGTCAAACCGGGACTTGTGATGAAATGTATTGTGAATGATGGCGTAAAACCGATTGATATCAACGAGAGTCCTCCGTAGTACGGTGATGAGGCATTTGACACATCCTGTGTACAATCCTGACCTTGCACCAAGCCATTTCCACATGTTTGGGCTGTTTAAGGAGTTCCTGGGAGGCCAGCGTTTCAGACGTGACCGATCATGGCTGAGAAAACTATCTACCTTGATGGCATCCAAGCACTAGTGAAACACTGGGAGTGTAGCCGGGGATTATTTCGAGAAATAAAGCGAGTTTTTACTCTTATATCTGTGTCCCGGTTTGACTTGAACACCCTAAATCTGCCCTATAGAAATAAATCATCCGACTGAGCCTTCACTCAACACTTTTTCGAAAACAACTAAAGGAAGGTGAAGTGATGGAAATGAAAATAAACTTGTTCTTGTTCAGATGCGTCTGTCTATAACATCTATCGATAGTTTCGATCTCGGAGGCTTGACCGATGGACAGAATAGGACGGTGTGTCTTCAACGCCTTCACCAAACCGCTGCCTTCATAATTCCTCTCGAGTGTGTAAAAAAAGAAAGAACGAGAGAGAAATAAACCTGGTAATTCTTTACGAGACAATTCTTTGGATCAACCATGATAACATGGCGGACTCTGATTTGTTGGTCGTGCTAATTATATCCGCTAAGGTCCATTTCGATGATTCCGCGATGCATATCAATACACAGAGGCGGAATTCTCACATCCCGTCATCAACATTAGCCATATGGCTCCAGTAAAAAAAAGAAATAATAATAAAAAAAAAAACAGTGACCATCGTTTGGAGAACGGAAGATGCAACAATGTAAAAAAAAATTTTTTTTTAAAAATCACAACAGTTTTGTTTCTGCACAGCATCCCAGAAGCAATGTGCCATGACACATTCTCTCACAGCGAGCATTATCATTACATAAAGAGCTCCAAAGTCATTGATGTGAGTGGGTGAGCTCGAACACAACGACCGGAGAACAACCGATTAAGTGATTAAGCAGTTCTTCATGTAAATGGCAAAACATAAATAAGACTCCAGAGATGATGAACAGATGAAGGTCAGGCTCAAGCTGAGAGTCGAACGCTTCTGTCGGAGATGTAAAGAGGATGCATCTCACCACCCCACCCTCCCGCCCCTCTCCCTCCTCCTCCTGCTCCCCCTGGTGGGGTTGATAATGAGATTCTTCCTCAAGGGGATTAACCATTAACCCTGATCTATAGTGTTTAACCCTTCACATCGCTGTGTTTAGGGATGATGCTTAGCGCCTGGAGGTTTTTCAGCCTGCACCGTTAGTGACTCAATTACTGATGAGGCTTGTTAGGAATCGGAAGCGGGGTTAAGAGACCGATGTCAACATGTTATTTGTTGCTGAAGACTGACTATCAAATAAATAATTGCAATTATTGATTGTATTCTAATATTAAGGCCCAAATTATAGGACAGTATAATAAACAAATACAGCTATTTTAAACGAACAAAGAAAATGTTAAAAACTTATACGATTACGATGACGTGGGAGGCGTTGAGTGTTGCACCGTTGACTCGCACCTTCAGGGTTTATCCTTTGTACAGTTTACATAAATAAGAGGTTTCCTCTGGGTATCCTGGTTTCCTTCCACGGTACTTAAGCATATGAGGTGCCAAATTGCCCATGATGTACGATTGCATGCTTGAGGCATGGACTCGTTTGGCACCTCATCCAGGATTTACCCTGCCTCGTCTCCTGAGCACCAGGGCCCGTTTTCACAAAGTTTCTTAGAATTCTCTCAGAGAGCTCCTATCTTAGCTTAAAAAGTCCTAGCTGAGAGTCCTAAACTAAAAGTGATTTAGCAAACTTCTCAGAGCAACTCTGAGTAAGGAAAGTACTCTTATCTTAGTGAGGAGGTGTGGTTGACCCCATTGCTAGGGATGATGCAGCAATTCAAGTACTGTGATTGGTTGATAAAAAAATAACCTCTAACCTCTGTAAAGGTCTTGAAATGCGCTCTTTGTGAAAACAGAACATCATAAATATCATAAAGATAATTAAAAGAGCCAAATGTTGAAAATGTGTCTACTTTTGAAGCAACCAATTTCCATGCTGTAGATATTATATTTAAGTTCTTACATTTATTTGCCGTACTGATTTTATTACTTGTAATCCATTTCAGATTGATGGTAGCAAAATGTCTCAGCTTTAACCAATTTACATGATTGCAGGACAGTCTATTTAAGTTTTTTGGATGGTTTGTGGCCAAAAATCCAAGAGAGATGGAAGGAAGTAAAAGAACAAGGAAATCAAATTGGACAGAAGAGCGGTGTTTACTTTTAGCTTTACGTTCAGTGTTTGGAGAATATTTCTTCTTTTCCGCCATTTTGTCCTCTGCTATAGAAACTCTTAAGCCTCTTAAAAGTCCTCCTCTCAACTCTTAACAGTTTTTACCTTAGGAGCTATTTTTAGGGATAAGATGTTTCGTGAATCATTTTTATCTTTACTAAGATTTAATCCTAAATTTAAGGCCTCACTAGGAGCACCTTTTAAGTGAAAGAAGCTTCATGAATACAGGCCCAGATTCTTCGTGAACCTAAAAACAATAAGTGGTGTAGATGGTGGATCGATGGATGATACAAGTACAGATATGAACAGGAGGTCATTAGTCTTTGTTTCCTAACGAATGCTTAACAAAATAATAAAAATCTTAGCAAGACAGAGAGGGACAAGGTAGGTAGTAGTAACAAAAGCTAGGTGGGGCTGACTCAGAGTGTTAAGGCTCCGAGTTACTCATCAGAAGGTCGGTGGTTGCCTCTGTTGGGCCCTTGAGCAAGGCCCTTTACCCTGTCTGCTCCAGGGGTGCCGTAATATGGCTGAACCTGCGGTCTGACCCCGGCCCACTAACAAGAAGCTGGGATATGCAAAGAATAAAGAATTTCACTGTGCAGAAAGGTATATGTGGAGAATAAAGTAAAAAAAAATTTTTTTAATAAAGTTATTAGTTATATACCTGACATTACTTAATCTGTTCACTTTGTAATTAGATCTTTAATACGTATCCGTTCTGTTTTTTGTTTTTTTTTGTGACAATGTCCTTCAAATTTAACGTTCAATAAATAACGCCGCCTTAGAGGAGAGACGGCATGCAAAAGGCTTTTACCATATCAATTCCATTCACACATCATGTCACCTCTACAACCCCCATCAAGCGTCTTTTCCGTGCACTACAGACACGATGGCCCTCACGCTGCAGAAGCTCTCGCAAGCAAATAAGCTCTGTGGCACGAGGAGACTCTGGTGACACTCAGAAATCAGCTGTTCGGTCCTCCACTGAGCTGAGCAACCTCAGCCTCGGCATCATATCCCTCGCTTCGAATCACTTCCTCCTCGCACGTCGGCCGCCTAGCAGAGGAATCAGCGGGTGATTTTCAACTGCCCTTTTTTTTTTCTTGTGGTGAAGAAATTAAGTGGCAAGAGTGGAGAAAAAGAGAGAGACTCGAAGATAGACATACGGTGTCTGGGAATTTTTTTGTTCCATTTCACGCTGTACAAATAAAGCTAATGTTAAAATTCCTAAATGAAATTTTTAGCTGAAGACGAGAGCATTTATTCTCCAAGCTACTGTAAGTGTGGATGGATTAACATGGGCACATGCCCCAGTGGCAGCTGGTGGTTATTAAAATGGGGCAACATAACAGTAGGACCCAAAATTCTGTGATTAAATTTTTTTTTTTTTTTACATAAAATTGGAAATAAACCTAAGAACTAAGAAATGTTTAAAATTAAATCTATAAAAAAATAATTAATATATTAAATATTTAATATTCATAATCCAACACTTTTTCCAGATCCCTATTTAAATGTAAGAAAATGTGACATTTTAACCAAATTAACTGCTTTGTACAAAGAAACCAGACTTTCCTCGTTTCTACTACTATTCATAAATTCATGCAAACATTCCACTTTTCACTTAATTTGTTGTCAGTAATATAATTTGCAATGAAAATTGTTGTATTAAATTAGAAACTAATGCAAAAATACACTGTTTGACCAAAAAAATTTCAGAAAGGGGCCTGTATCAAGCAAAGAAAACAACTAAGGAGAACCCTAAAATTCCTCGGTTTGCGTTAAGAACCATCCAACGTATTATTAAAGCCTGGAAGGAGAGCGCTGAACCGACAACTTTGTGGTAAAAATGTGGTCAGAAAAATATCATGAACAACATGGAGATCATTTTAACTGTTTTTGAAGTTGCGTTGTTAAAAATAAAAAAACAGTAGAAATCACAGGTATCATAATCATAGGTAAGCATACATTTTGGTGGATTTTGGAGCAATGGAAAAAAAAGGTCATATGGTCTGATGAGTCCGGATTGAGCCTTCTGTTCTCCAGAGCGATGAGTGCATCGGAATAAAAAGAACGGAAGCGCCTAAAGTAAAGTAGAGATGGGTAAAAAATCCATTAATTTACTTTATAATAGGTTTATTTTTTTACTTTTTTTTTTTGGTGTATGGCAATTCACATAACACTACCCTGACTCCAAATCTTTTTTTTTTTTAAGTACATTTTTTATTTATATACTGTATGTTCGCATTTGAGGTGGTAAAATGTCGCTGTTCCTCTATAATCCTGCAGGTGGCGCACTCTAAACTATTCAAACAGCACAGCATCCTGTGTGGTAGAAGCAAATTATCTGCTATATGCTTAAAAAAAAAAAAAAAAGGATAAAAAAAATTGAATCTGGATGTTTATCGTAATACAGATCGAATCGGCACCTACTGTAAGTATCGTGATAATATCGTATCGGGTGATCCCTGGTGATTCCCATGCCTAAGGCATAGTGGACACTATAACAGCCTCTGGAGGCAGTGTTATGATCTGGGGTTCCTTCTCTTTGTCAGGCCTAGGTTCAGCAACATTATTTGGCAAAAAATGAAGTCAGCTGATAACCTTAATAACCAGATTATCCATAACCAAGGACAGTGAGGGAGCAGACAGTAGATACTCATCCTGCTACAGGAAATGATATTAGCTGATGTTCACCAATGTGTGAAGCATCAGTTTAAGAGACGCTCCAAAATTCAATTCTAGTCTCGTTTTGTTTGCAGAGGTGTCAAGTAACGACGTACAAATACTTCGTTACCTTACTTAAGTAGAAATTTTGGGTATCTATACTTTACAGGAGTAATTATTTTTCAGCCGACTTTTTACTTCTACTCCTTACATTTTCACGCAATTATCTGTACTTTCTACTCCTT
>JAQMYG010000013.1:11568032-11580755 GCA_030014215.1 Clariallabes teugelsi
CATGTTTAAGAATTATACACACACTTTTACTTTGTCGATGTGCTCTGATTAATGCCTATAAAGTCCACTACATTAACATATAAGCATATTGTAAAAATAATAATAATAATAATAATAATATATTTTTAATTAAATTCAATATATTATGAAGTATATTGTTGAATTTAAAATTACACACATTAAGATGTACATTTGAATATATTTTAATAAATTTCCCAATATATGAATACAATGTTATTCTGTATATTGTGAATATATTTTTGAATGTGAATATTTTTTTTCTGTTAAATATCAGTTAGCAACGTGGATGTTAACATTATAAAATTTTTTCAATTTACCAGTAGATCAGAACACTAAATCATTTAATATATTGACAACATTCACACACTCATTCACACACTACGGCAATTTGGGAACGCCAATTAGGCTAATCTGCATGTCTTTGGACTGGGGGAGGAAACCGGAGAACCTGGAGGAAACCCACCAAGTACGGGGAGAACATGCCAACTCGCACGAATGCACACAGACCCCGAGGAAGGGAATCGAACCCGGACCCTGGAGGTACAGTACAAGGTAGACAGTGCTAACCACTAAACCACCGTGATGCCGAATATTCAATATACTGTATTAAATATTTACTGTAATATTTAAGATTCTGCACTATTTCTAGGTGTGTATTTAAATTAAGCAAATTTTACCTAAGATGAGAAAAAGTCAGATGAGAATTTTCTCATCTTTAATCTGTCTAATTTGTTTACTTTGAATCTGGACACATTTAACAAGCTTTTTTTTTTTTTGGAAATATATAAACACTAAATAAAGCAGTCCTTCAAGAAAGTAATGGCTTAAGGATAAGTACCTGAAGGCCAACCTTTTAAACTTTTTTTTATCTAATATTTTCCGGTCTCAATCCATCCATTATACTGTATGCACATGCTTCAGGAAAAATAAAATTCCATTACAGTTCCAGTATACAGAAAATGCACAGTAATAAAGTGCATTAAGAAGCTAATTTAAGGCTTTTTAGCTCCTGCATGAGACACAAAATTGACTGTAATAATGTTGCACATGACCACTTACTGTACTTCTGCAGCACTTATAGAGAAACCATGAGGGGATACCATAGACTTATCTGCCAATTATTGTATTTCTCACGTCTCGGCACATGGCCACACCCAACCTTGTACCTTTTTTTTTAACATATACTGTATAGTTATAGCTAGATTTTGGCACCATAACACGATAAGATCAAATTAAGCTATTCAGATTTTTTTAAAAACTATTTTTATTATTACGCAATGACATTATAACCTTCCTGGATAATTAAATCAAATAGTACTAAAATCAGAATGAGATCATTTCTACATTTCTTTCAGACAGCTGCTTTCTATAGGGATTTATTTGGTTTTATTATATCGGCAATTAGAGTTAGAGGCACAGAGCGGGTGATTTATGAAAGCGACTCGTGGATTCAGTGGGCAGCAGCACAATGCCTGATTTCCCTCCAGACTCCGCCGTGTACAGTACCGTCCCAGTGGAAAGCGCTCGCACAGACACGCAGGACAGGAAGTGCGTGACTGATATCGGGGGCGTATGCGACAAACCTACAAACCTTTAGGGACTCTGTGAACCCCGTCTTAGCATTAAACCTAAAGCCCCTCCCCCCACCGAGTTCTCTAATACGACTCATGAATATTAATGTGCAAGGAAAAAAAAAAAAGGACGCCACCGATAAAAAATGCTCGGCATAGGTAACTGTGAGCGGAAATAACAAATGTCTTAGCTGCAGTCGGTGAGTGAATTTTTTTTTTTTTAAGAGATTTTGTTGTTTTTGTTCAGGGCGCACATTTATTCTCTTACGGTCCTGAGAGACAGAGAGAGAGAGGGATGAGATAAATTTCTCTCTCAGGTCCACTTGGCCCAATGCTTTATTTCTCCTCTATATCACACTGTGTGTGTGTGTGTGTGTGTGTGTGTGTGTGTGTGCATTTTTGTGTGCACTACAAAACAAAGCAACTTATTCTTTAATATATATATATATATATACACACACACACATACATACATTAGGGATATAGCAGGGATTATAAATGTACAGTAAAGGTATAAATAAGGTGTTCAGTGAAGTTCTGTCACATAAAAAAAAATACAAAAATAAAACTTTTAGAAAGTGCTTGAAATCGCCATAGAATTTAAATTTTGCTTGAAATTTTGGTGAAAAATTTCTTGGCTTAGGAATTAAAATAAGAAATTCACATCGGCATTACGAAGCATTTTCGGCGCACCGAACCCAACCAGGTGCCAGCTTACGTGAGTTTTTACGAATTTTACGATTTTTTTCCAGTTGACGAAACCTATTTCGAAAGACTTAACCCACGATACCAACGTGTTCAAAAGCTACATGATTTCTCGCACGTTTATTTGTTATATATTTGTATGACTGAAACTGAAGAACTTGAAATAACTGCGTATGCCGAGGTTCCGCTGTATACTAACCATAAGTACCATGTTTACATCTGATTTGTCAGAAGTGTTGATTTGTTTTCTCTAACAGTAGCTCTGACAATACCTACAACTGAAAGGCAAATCAGGTTTATGTTTATTACAGGTGGTTCACGGCCTCTTCATAATGGCTTGTAAATAGAGGTGGGTATTAACGAGTTACATTTACTCCGTTACACTTTTTGAAAAAAAAAGTGCTTCTATGAGTAGTTTTACCGCACTATACTTTATACTTTTACTCGAGTAGATTTGCGATGAAGAAACGCTACTCTTACTCCGCTACATTCGGCTTCACTCGACTCGTTACTTCTCTAACCATTTATTCGACACATTAGATATTCTCTGTTTTTGCCAGCCGGTGGATCTACAGTACCACATGACTGTGTTTCACCAATCAGACGTAGCAACAATAATCACATGACTCCGTTTGACCAATCAGCCGCAATTACAATAAATAGTCACATGACCACACAGAAGGGGGCGGGGCTGTCTTCGGCAGTGGTAGACGGCGAAGGAAACATGTCGCGGGTAGTTTAGCTGTTTTATTTAATGTTGCGATGTTAAAATATATAACTGGCAAATAAGTTAGAGGTTAAAAAATATAAGTTTCTTACATTTGTTCTGCTGGACACAGTTTTTGGTAAAATTCTGAGACTCTTGTACACAGGTTCTAATTTTTTTTTCTTTTTCTGCTGAGTCATTTTCAGGGTGACTGAATATACAGTATATCGTACACTGGAAATAGTTTACACTGTTCAAACATACATATGTTACCTACAGTAGGTATTTATTTCAAAAGTTTTATATTGTGAAAAAAGGGAGATTAGGAAATTTGTGTTTCTTATTCCTTAATTTGCTATTTTGTAAAGATATTTAGTTTTATTCATTTATTTTATTACATTCCTTTCATTATTTGAAAATGTCAGAATTTGTACATTATTTCATCATTTTGTCCGGCTGCTTACATAATTTCTAATAAATAAATAAATAAATCGGACATTACGATGAAACAGTTGCTCAGTACTTGAGGATCTTTTCACCGAATACGTTTTTGCTCTTACTTGAGTAATATTTTGGATGACTACTTTTTACTTCTACTTGAGTAATATTATTTTGAAGTACAGCTACTCTTACTTGAGTACAATTCTTGGCTTCTCTACCCTCCTCTGATTGTGATATCCGGGTAGGTGTTAAGAAGTGAGAAATCCTAGCAGTTCTTGACGAGTCTTGACAATTCATCGCAAATCTTGAGGTGTAGTAGGTGCTTTTCAACAGTACCTCCAGTACTTAAACACACATCCTGTGTGAATTTGAACATTTATGAAATTTCATAGCTAATGCTTAATCAGTTCGAAGGTGATTTAAGGCATGTGACATAACCTGAAGAACTGTCAAGAATTTCAGTTTGATGCAGTTTATATAATTATAATCATAATAATAATAATAATGCAAACTCCGTCCAGGAGGGTTTAGCATTCATAAACATAAAACTAAAATGTATACTATATTTTTTTTAAGTAAGATAATTTTCAGCAGATTACTGTATCATAGGAAGGATAGTGCATCTCAGGACATGCTGTTATTGAAAAAAAAAAAAAAAAAAAAATAAATAAATAAATCAACTTTACTGCAGTAACTCTAGCTTGGCTTTGTGTAGGAGCGCATTACACCACCTGTGGTCGATTATCTTTATATTACTGAACAATCTGTCTTCCATACAGAAAGTTACTTTGAAAAAAAATATATTTAGAGACAATCGTGGTGCGTTTAATACACTATTTCGGAGCGCCTGATTTTATTATCCATTCGCTGATCTTTTCACAAACACCTGCAATATTCGTCGCTGTGTGTGATTAAAGACTTTTTTTTTTCCCCCTATCAAGTGAAACCAAGTCTGGTAAATTTAACCCACGTGATCAATCCCTGCCTCTTGAATGCATTTACAATTTTTATGTATGTGTGTGTGCGCAGTAGTGTGAGTGTCCGTGTTTGTTTCTCTTACACAAACCCGACCCATAACCACTCCTCTCCACTTACATCTCCCCCCTGCCTCTCTTCTGTGATCCCTGAATCATAGTAATTACAGTCATTCTCTATAGGGAGGCCATTTTACTCCCCACACCAAAAGAGTATAACTCATTCGGTCCTCGCTCTAACATGACATTCGTGTAGACCCGCGCGTCGCTGCCGACCACTTGGGCATCCGAAACCGAAATGAATGGTGCTGGAGTGGGTGGTGAAGTGCAGGGCCCTTCGTCCTTGTGCTGATTTGACAATGTCACATCGCGCCTGTGCGGCTAATCAGTTCAGCCCGCCGACGATGGTCCTTAGCAATCACTCCGCGTGTGCATTCACACTAAAACACACACACACACTTCCAGTCTGTTGCTTTGTCCAGCTCCGAAGGGTCTTTAAAGCGAACGAGGCATCTGTGTCAGTTTGGACTGACTGATGGATGAGAGCCTGCTTGGAAATATTGGGAAGGCGAAACAAATCCCCACATCTGTCTCTTTACATCTCGTAGTTAGTTTTACTGTATCTCTAAACATCTAAAAACCGCTATAACTATTTATTAACGCTAATACTATTAATTTTTTTTTATTCGAATTTACTAGAAAGCATTCTCAAGCGTTAAATGAGTCAGTTGTTACTTGTCAGTAAAACCGAAATGCAGGTATTATATTTGCGCAAAGTCCATTTCCACCAGTAAAAAAAAAAAAACAGAAAGAAAAAAATAATACTATTTGTCATCGGTCAAAATGTTTCCGAAAAATGACTTAATATTATCACGGCCAAGATATTCCCAGCGCGTCCGCACAACCGATGCTGATAATATTTAAATACAGACCGTGAAAAGGTTTTAATTCGCACCTAGCTTATGAATAAAACATAAATATTGTCTTTTGAATCGCACAGTCTCCGATTAGCATTATACTGCATGTGTGAGCCAAACAGCACTAACAAAAACATTATTTACATACTTATTTTTGTTTTTCTTCTGTTTCTGTAATTTGCACATTTTTATACGTATATGGACGAAATACAAAAGACAAAATGGCCAAATAATATATTTATTTATAATATATTATATGATATTATATAATATTATCATAATAACACATACAGTAATATATAATATAATTTTAATATTTATTATACATTTATTTATGAATAATTTTCCTTCTTTATTCTTTATTCCTTTATTCGAGGTAGCACGTATTATTTAAAATCTTTCTCATGAACCTTGTTGAGCTGTTTGTTTTTTAATTTGCATATTTAATTTTATCAATTTCAAAGATCAAAAGCCTTGTGCAGTTTTCAGTGAAATTTTTTTCTGTAATATGGCAAGATTTTTATTTTAAATTTAGTCTCCTTACTGTAGCTTCAAGGGTAAGAAGCTAGAGGAAGAGGCAGGTGAGCGACCGCATATTCCTCCATGATCCCATAAGTTCAGAACTCCTAGAACAGGATGAAGCGGATGTAACCGAACAAAGCAGGTGCAACAGCTTCCCACACACAACGCGTCGTTCTCATCTTGTAACGTTATGGGTCTGTTTCTTTTTCTTTGGAAGATATTGCAGTGAGTTGTATCATGGATCCCGAATGCTGAAAAAAGTGCTAGTGATAGAAGAGGTAAAGGAGAGGTATCGATTTGGAAGTAAAACCCAAAGTTACACTACAGTACATTATACAATATATATATTATTTCTTACCTACATATTATCAGTGTTGGGGGACGTTACTTTTAAGGTAACTAACTACATTACTTTTTGAAGACAGTAATTTTGTAATCAGTTACATTACAGCGTTACTTTCTGATAAAAGTAACTAATTCGAGTACTTTTCCATTTTAGAAAATTAAAATTCCTCATGCATGTTGTTTTAGTCAAGACCTTTATTATTATTCTACCATCATCACTCAGCCAAGTTTGGCCCGTAATCTCACTCACTCACTCATCTTCTGTACCACTTTATCCTGTATTCAAGGTCGCGAGGACCTGGAGCCTATCTCAGGAGGGTTAGGGCATGAGGCAGAGTACACCCTGGACAGGGTGCCAATCCATCACAGGGCACACACACATACACACTCACACACGGGCAATTTGGACTGTGGGACTGTTTGGAACCGGAGTACCCGGAATAAACCCACCAAGCACGGGGAGAACATACAAACACCATGCACACAGAGACGGGAATCGAGCCTGGCCGGGAATCGAACCCGGACCCTGGCGGTGCAAGGCGACAATGCTAACCACTACACCAGGTTTCCATCTTTCCGCGCGTCGGTCCACGGATAGTCAAACCACATACTGTAGGTGAGATAGAGGCATAACAGCAGGAATAACAGAGCGGGGTGGGTTATCGGGGGCAGGGCTTGTAGGACGACTTTCACACACACACAAACACACACGCTCATGGAATCACTGCTCTCTGGCTCACGGATCACATAAATTTTCTGAATAACGGATTTCACGGATTACATTTTCGGCGGACCTAACGCGTTAGATTACTCGTTACATCAAAAAAGTAATCCAAGTACTGCATATTATTTAGTTATTTCAAACAATCCATCATTACTGAAAACTGCTGGTTATTTTCCCACACCATCATATTCTCCTTATTAAATCATGGAATGGATTGCTATTCTATCAGGTTAAATTACTATGCAGTCATCAGTTACACCTACTGTAGAAGATCATCACAAAGTTCACTTGGATGGTGCGCAATATACTGTATGTTTTACTATCTTCATTTCAATCTGTTCAATTACACTGAAGCACAACACTACTGTCTATTCATTTCAAGCAGCTACTATATATTTCGTAAAGGTTATATGAAGTTTTATAAAAATATCTAATAAACATTGGAATGCAGTGCAACTTGGATTTTTAAATATCATGTCACATACAAAGCATTTAGTTTATGTTTTTTCTACAAATCTTCTGCTCCAAATTCAAGTCCAAGTAGATGGTGGAATTGCACCAAACCACCCCATTAAAAACAAGTAGCAATGCTCTCACAAAACGAGAGTATTTGAAGAAAGAAAAAAAAGACGAAAACGAGTTCTATTTTCTGAAAAAGCTGTGGTATATATTTTAAAACAATTTGTTCATTTTGGACCATTTAACATTTGTCCCTTTTTGATCAACAGGTTTGAATCGATTATGAGTCGATCGCATGAGCCATCAGATCATTTAAACGAATCGAACAACAAAAGATCGATTAAATCACACGTCTCCAGCAGCCTCCTTTTCCCCTGTCCATTAAAAAAAAGATGTGGCAGATGTGCAGATGCTGAAACATCTAACGCTAGAGACTGCGAACACTCTACTGAAAAATTCATGTTCATTTTCTGCCCCTCTCTCTCACTAATTGGCTTCTGACATCAATTATCAATGTCAAATGATAAAATTACAATGCCAAAGCAATTACCAAGCAAACAAAGGTAAAGACAAAGCTGGAGCATGGAACAATGATAATCGAGTCTATTAAATCGTCTGCATTTCAATAATATAGTTCACATCGCTCTCAAGAACGAGCGCCTCTTCCTCCCTCTTTTATTCCTTGTAAATTCCAGAGAATTCTCCATTCTTTTGAAGATCACAGAGGCATAAGGGAGATGGAACCTTTTTTTTTTTTTTTTTTTTAAAGCTGAAGTCCTAACGGTATCAAAATTAGGGCATGTGCTTTTCGTTGAAAGTGTAGCTCCATCTTCCCCCATTTTCAGTCCGTGACCAGGCGGCACGTGTCACTGTGCCAAGTCTGTACACGCGCAACAATTTCTATATCGAGATGGTCAGAAAGGGAGCGCTACGCTAACGAGGGCTTGTACTTGGGTGAAAGCAGCCTCTTCACCCTGAAATGGTGCGGTGTTAATTTGCTGTAAATTAGAGGGCAAGTTGACTTGATCATCAAGACAACTGACTGAATGGGGGGAAAAAAACAGCTTGACATGTACAGTAAGGTGCTAGGTCACTACGAACTGAAGTACCAAGACGGCTTCTTCTCTGTGGCTTCTGGTTTGGATTTTACACCTCTCTATGGAGATGTACCAGATGAATGAACTCCATTTTCCCAAATGTTATCAACCACAAAAAAAAAAATGCTGAGATAAGTACCAGTGTTGCTTTTTTCCCCCCCAATTAACCTCCGTGAGCAACACTTAATTACTGTTATTTGAGCTAAAATGTCAAGACTTTTGCATGGGAAATGTCATAACTGGAAATTATATCTTTTGGACATATTTTGTTAGTGGTTCATTAGAGATAAATAAAAGTCGCCATGAAGGATCCTAGGTAGGTACTGTATAGTCAGTGTGTTGAGTTGAATTCCATTGTCCAGTGGCTTTAAGTAAAATCATTGCTGAACGTTTACAAACGTGTATTTGATCTACAGTATGTTTTGTCTCCAACACAGGCGCAAAACATATACGTCTGATGATCTGGTCCAGCCCAATGCAGCAATAGATATGCTGCCTTCACGGACCCTAATATTCCACTGATACTTTTTCGAGTTTCTGGGAAAGAAACTCCATAACAACAACTCTGTGTTCATTTTCCTCTGTTGGCTCTCTGGCTAAGGAAGAAGCACTAATTGGTTTTGCATTTCATTCATACAGCAGGAAGGCATTTAACCAATCGTCAATGAGAATGAATTATTGTAACCAATCAGAACGCAAAAGGCAGGGTTTATTGTAAAAAAATAGGAAGCGCAAAGTTGGAGGACAACACCTCTTCTTCTTCTTCTTCAGTTTTATTTCTGGGAGTTTTTTTTCCTCACTTCGCGGTGAGCAGAACCGCTTTGTTAAAAACGTTACACTTACTCACTCATCATCTATACCGCTTTATCCTGTATTCAGGGTCGCGGGGGGCCTGGAGGCGGGGAACACCCTGGACAGAGTACCCGGAAGAAACCCACCAAGCACGGGGAGAACATGCAAACTCCATGCACACAGAGACGGGAATCGAACCCAGACCCTAGAGGTGCAAGGCAACAGTGCTAACCACTACACCACCGTGTCGCCTTAAAAGACGTTATATTGTACAGTAATTCAGTGCTTTGCGCATGTAAGCTTACATCCGTGTAAAGAGTTAAGGTGGAATCTCTAATCGAAATGATTTCAATCGGATTGAAGAAATTGTATTCATGTAAATGTAGCTAATGACTCATGGGGAAAAATCTTATTATAATTGCTGTGTTGTTTACACAAAAAAAGAAGAAAAAAAAAAACACCGTTCTGGACTACTCGCCATCCTGAACAGTTTTCCTTATCAACTGAGGACTGTTAATTAGTCGATTCCATGATAAGGGTTGGGAAATAATATTATTTGGTACTATTAACAAATCCACTGTACATGTACAAATACATACTATTATTGTAAAAAAGCAAAAAAAAACTTGACTCCTGATTATTCCTAGAAAAATAGACAACGGTATACAGGGCAGCCCAAAAGTCTATATCCATAGACAAACCTTTTTTTTATGTATAAAATTGCTCTAGCTGACGGCCTCCGAATTTGGATGGTACACTGAGTATGAGAATGTTAAACATTTCCCAACGTATCAAGGCTGATGTTTTTTTACATGCACAGATCATTTCCTCATTTAGCGCAGCGACTCTCCTGGCCCGATACTGACAGGGTACTGACTTCAGATTGGCCCAAAGAAAAACAGTCAAGTGCTGTTAGTTCAGGTCTGGTTCTAGTCCATTTTTTTGTGTTAATTTTGAAGATACATACTGTAGAGTCTAAAATGAAGAAAAAAATATATTTCGTATCAGAAAAATGTTTCAGGATGTGTATTTTTTTCCCCCAGCTTGTGTTTGTTCCGGTTAAAAAAACCGACAGGCGTATTAGTTTAATTAAAGGTGCCATGTTACAGATCCTTTTGTTTCGCTTCCATTTCAAACACACTGTTTTATTGTCTCTAGCTTTTAATGCAAATAAGCTACTGCGTCTTCTAGTGATGGGTCGTTCATGAACGATTCGTTCTTTTTGAACGAATCTTTAACGTGACTCAGAAGAACGAGTCGTCTCGGAGAGTGATTCGTTCATTTTCTACTGGGTGCGCATGCGCAAATCATCGCAAAACCTCCGTAGGTTATTGTACAGGAAACAGAAACGAGCGATTCTTTCTTAATGACTCTTCTACTCCGAGTCGTTCGTTCTTTTGTCACGTGACTCCCATAGACGCTATGAAGTGTAGTACACAGGAAACAGAATTGAACGGTTCTCCTCAATGAGTCTTCAAATCCCGAGTCGTTCGTTCCTTTGTCACGTGACTCCCATAGACGGTATGCGGTGCAATAGATTCAAAAGAACGAATGACTCAGACCAGAAGATATAAGAGGTGAGCTACTCATTCTGTTTATTATAATATGTCCTTAGCTGCGTTGTAATATTTTGATTACTGGAACTATAGCCAAAGTTTGTATTGAGGGTCTGTTTATTGAAAATGCAACATTTTATTTCATTTCTGATCAAAAGAACGAAATGAACAAAATGACTCCAAAAAAGATTCGTTCATTTTGATGAACGAGATTCAAAGAACCGAGTCACTAAAATGATTCAAACTTCCCATCATTAGCGTCTTCGCATAAAATGCTGCCCAGAAGTCCAGTCAAATATGTCACTCATTCACCTCGTAGTTGGGAGATCCAAGTCATTACCCAAGCATTAGCTGATCGTTTTACAGAGCCATGGGTCGCAAATCGCTATCCAACCCCACGCAGTTAGTTTACCGTCAGCATTTCATAAAGCTCAAATTCTTAAGTTGGGTTGGTAGGGGAAAAAAAGGCAGTTAATTGAACCGTTTATTAAACGCTTTAATCTCTTAATGCTAAACCCTATTCAGGGGCAACGATCATCACGGCGCTATTGTGCTCAGTGTAAATTCCTGCTCCTACTGGTTGACTCCCTCTCATTCACCGAGAGAGTAACATGTACTGAACCCGGCGACGACATGTATCCACTCCTCTATGCCTTAAGGGCAGCCCACAAGCCTCTTTTTTGTAAAAGCTAATCAAAAAGCCCGTCACAGCTCTCTCTCCGATTCTATTCTCGTTCTTTTTTTTTATATATATATCTCTCGTTCCCCATGAGATCTGCGTCAGCGGAGTTTCACCCTCGCATCTCCTTCAGTCTTTCATCCAACAAAGCTCATCTTTGTTTTTCTCATCTTTCTCTACCGCTTCTTTTTTTTTTTTTTTTTTTACTCCTCTGCTTTCCTTTTTATTGCCCGTCATTCTGAAAGGTACAGCCACCTCCAGCAGTGGCACTGGAAAGACAGAGAGAGAGGGGCACATAAGAGGAAGACAGCTAATCCCCAGGTAAGAAAGCACTTGAGAATATGGAAATGAGGCTTTTTGAATAAATGCACCTGGGTACTGCACTGTCTGATTATCTAGCCCCATGCTTTATCACTCCCTCTCCCTCTCTCTCTCTCTCTCTGTCCTTCGCTGTGCCTGTTCCTCTCGGTGGGCGAGCGCTGAGCCGAGCTACTCAGCATTTTGCTCATTTAAATACGGGACGGTCGGTTGACCTCTAGCATGGGCGAAACAGCTCAACAATGGTTATAGTGCGGGTTCGCCGAAAACGCATCGACAAAACCACATCTAATGATTCATTCCAATTAATAGACTTCCGTGGTGATATAAAGTTTTATAAAATGATATATGCATTTGGGAATGTATTAAATTGATTAAAAGTGTTTCACCTTCCTGAAACACCTGTACCAAGTACAGAGGAAGCTTAGTGCTGGAATCCTTTGAACAACTGAAATTTCTAATAAACAACAAGCGACTAAGTTTATCGAATTAAATGTCTCGAATTCTAATTTAAACTTTATTTGTGACGTACACAAAAAGAAAGATGAAAATAAATTGCACTAGAGCGTACACTTACATTAATATTTCATTTTCATAATGTTACTTCATTTTATAATGTTAAATTTTATTTAAAATATTAAAATGTGATGTAGTCTTGTGTTTAACATCTACAATATCAGATGACTGAAATCTTCCTACTTCCTGTTTATTTTATTGTATCTCCATCTGTTTTCCCGATGCGAGCACCTGTTCAGCCCATAACCACGACGAGCGTTCAAATCAAACCGGGAACGGGCAAAATATTTATTTCTCTCTCTCTCTCTCTCTCCCTCTCTCTCTCTCTCTCTCTCTCTCTCTCTCTATATATATATATATATATATATATATATATATAT
>JAQMYG010000013.1:11580855-11627177 GCA_030014215.1 Clariallabes teugelsi
TCTCTCTCTCTCTCTCCCTCTCTCTCTCTCTCTCTATATATATATATATATATATATATATATATATATATATATAATCCCTGCTACACTTATCCCATCGTCAGAAAGTTTCCTCAGTACGCCGGAGCCATAATACGACATCATCGTCCCTGCTGAAACGCTGGCCTCCCAGGAACTCCTTTATTCCGAAAACTGTCCACTGCACAACTTACACAGGAACTCAGCGACCCTAAGACTCTGAGCCATTTCCACATATTTGGGCCCCTTACAGGAGTTCCTTGGAGGCCGGCGTTTCAGACATGCAGCTGAAAAAAATAAGAAAACTTTGCACCTTGATGGTATCCAAGCGCATGAGTGTAGCAGAGAAATAAAGTGAGTTTTTTTTACTCTCATAACTGTAAAAGTCCCGGTTTGACTCGAACGCCCATCTTCCATCGCTATAGTATATACAAGCTTATTTGGTAAAAACATGATATTGCATGTGAGTGTTTATGAATGTAAATCGCAATTTGTGAAATGGAAACCTCCGATTAATTGTATAAATTAAAAAGAGGCAACAATCACAATCAAGCAGATAATTAGAAATCAATTTCTATTAAAAACGAAAATGACATAACTGGTGTGCAGAAACAATGAATACCTCCAACTGATGTGTAAATATGCTATCGAGGTGATTTACACATAATTCTACTACTTACAGTACAACAGTCCTTCTCATCATCATCATCATCATCATTCTGGAAATTAGTGATAAATAAACCCCAAATTCTGAACATTCTGCAGTTATTTACAGATCAATCACTAAACTAAATCCAATTGCACAGGATTACTGTATACCATGTTAGATGATATATTAAAAGGTGGACTTATGAATAGAAATCATATCATGACGTGGAAAAGCTTTACATTTACACCCCAACACGTCACTCTGGTGTTCTAACACCTACCTAATGACTTACACTTCTTTGCCAAACCAAATCTTTACCCGAGCACCCCGGTACCCAGACGAAGCATTTCGGATCCTACCTTGACGTCGACGTGGGCCATGAGCACAGCGAAGTTGGTCAGGTGTGTGCAGGAGCAGGTGGTGTGCGTGCGGTTGGTGGCGAGAAGACGGCAGTCCTGCGTAGACCAGAAGCCCGTCATGCTGCGCTTGGAGTAGCTCCAGAACGAGCAGTTTGGGTTGAAGTTCTCCTCCGACTGCTGCGGGCAAAAAGCCAAGCACGGCGTGAGGAACACGGGTCCTAGAAGCCATTCCTTTTCTTTTTTCTTTTTTTTTTTAAAACTGTTTTATCTCGCTTCCTTTATAGAGCGCTAAGTCGCTTTGATTGAGGAGGAACAAATTTCCGGGAGTGAAATTTCTTGATTTTCTTAATGTCTACACTTTAAAAGCACTGCACTGATGCTGACTCGTGGGGAAAGGAATACAAAAGCCGAGAGCGGACCAAAAGAAAAAATTAAATCCTAACAGCCGATGAATTGTGGAAATTATTTTACTGAGGGCTAAAAAAAAAAAAAAAGGAAGATCGTGTGTTTTTTTTTTTCCCCCACATCGACGTGAAATGTTCCACTTTAATCATTATTTTTCGGCAAAATCAAGGCTGACACAAATATCCTTTTTCTTTTTTTCCCCTCTGTTCTGTTGTTAACAGCAATTCCCTCTGCATTTCGCTTACAGCTGTTTATTATTGATGTCATCATTAGTGCTCTTGACCGGCCTTAGCGATACCATTAAAGACAATATAACAAGAAAGAGAAAGGAAGAAATTATGGCAATTATGTGAAAGCATGTATGTGTGTGTGTGTGTGTGTGTGTGTGTGTGTGTAGGGTTGGTTTTAAACAGCTATGAGTCTTCCAGCACTTCCCAATAAAGCAGCACACGTCTCCTTCTCCTTTATCATTTTAATCCCTCGCTCTCACAGGCACGAAAACACACGGAAACAGCATCTCTAAGCTAGCAGAGCTTCTTTAACCCGGATAACAAGCGCGGGCGCTGGAGCCGAATGGCCGCGCGTTCCTGTCTACCTGGGCTCTGATTTGAATCATGTGGAAAAAGAGAGCTTATACTAGCATAAACGCCGGCTGTATGAGTAAGCGACCTGCAGGGAAAACTGATAAAGCTGGTATTTATACAGCTGCCTCAGGCGCCCACTTCCACTCTGAAGTGCGCGCCCGCAGAAAAGTCGACCGAACAGGAAATAGCGCGGAGGGAAAAGGGCCAAAGTTTCTCTGAGTATCTGGAAGAACGTTAAAACAAGAAGAAAAAAAAATAACAATTTTTTCCCCCCTCTGTGAGAAAATAAAGGAGCTTGCGTAAACAACTCCCAAGCTTATGGATTTATGAAAAGTCAAGGTAGGGTGTGGGATTGTAGTAATGCTCCTGACATCATCGCAACCTTGCCAATTTTCTGAAGTTTGCTCTTCCAGTTGCCATGGTTTCGCTGGCTGCCAACATAAAGAGGTCCCACTTGGATAATTTGTCAATTTTCCACCGCTAGCCATCTCCTCCCTATTAACCAGGCCACCAGATCTTCTCAAACTGCCACTCGTTCTACATGTATGGACGCCAGCACTAATCTACCTTCTTCCACGTCCACGAGACGGCTCGTAGACGCCATAATTGGCCCGTATCACTCTAATAACTGATAATGGAGAGAGACTGAGAGTAGAGCTTGAAACGCTGCGGATCTGGAATACCATTATAAGATGTTCAGGTGCGTGGTAGGGTGTAACCCCAAGTGCCTTCTTACCTGGATGTGGCGCACCGTGAATATAACAGGGTCTGACAGGTAGACTTTATTGCTGTCCTTGTTGATAGCCGCGGTTATGATGGGCGAGTTGACGATGACGGTGTAGTTGGTGCTGAGGGCCTCGCTGCTGAACTTCATGCTGGCGTTTTCGGTGGACAGGTACGTGCCCAGGTGCTTATAAAGCACGAACGCCATGCGGATCTCACCTGGGGGCGTCAAAGAAAGAGAAGACGAGAGAGGGGTTATTACTTGAGCTGTCATCACCACTCACACAAGAGTATGGGAAAATCGATTGCGTTCTATCTTGAGAATTTTTTTTTTTTTTTTATCAATTCCCTTTTTCCCCCCAACTTTTCTTGTCTAAATTAGTTGTAGCCGATATCCCCTTGTCATTAGGGCACTCTCCAACCAGGAAGGGGGAGAAATTGAGAAGTAGCGCATGTGATGCCAGAAAGCATCATCTCATAATCAGAGGAAAGAGCTGGGGACAGGGGTAGCTCAGTGGTTTAGGCATTGGCCTGCTGACCAGAAGGTGTCAGGTTCAATTCCCCACCCCCCACCAACACCAAACTTTACCACTGTTGGACCTTAGAGCAAGGCCCTAAACCCACAAATACTCAGATGTACAGTATAATGAGATGAAAAAAGGGGATCTGTTAAATGTCATAAACGTCAGAGCTATACGCTTCTTCTGCTTGTGTGAGCTCACATACTAGAGTACTGTACCATCCACCCCGCCCCCCCGTGGGACACCGGCCAATCAGCTCTTTCTAGACTCCCTGCATCACCTGGGATTCGAACTTGCAATCCCTGGATGATGTGACAAACTTGTTACCGCTGCACCACTTGTTTTTTAATATATATTTGCAAGATTTCATTAAACGCACTCATGTGTGGACAAGAACAATTGGTCCCAGACTGTCAGAGGTGATGGACTAGGTCTTCTTACACATGCTGAATTCGAGCATGACTCATTTGCAGTCTGAAAACCGTTCCGACTCTGAATTGACCCAATTACAGAAAATGAACCAAATGAACCTAAAATTTGCCTCTGTTCACTGAACTCGGGGGGATTTTTTGTGATTTCTATGTGCATTTGCCAAGGGATAATAAAACTAAAACTAAATAAATAAATGAAAAAAGTTTTACGAGAACATTTTTCACCCTTCAGTCATTGCGGTTGTTTTTATTAATTAATTAATGAATTAATTTATTTATTTCGCATAGCAGTACGCCATTCATTTACATGTTAATTGCCTAACTGATCTCTACAAGCTTTTCGTTCATAATTAGCATTGTTAATATTAGTATGTGAAAAAGTATCAATAGGTCACAGACATCCAACAGTCTTCTGTATTGACTTTGGTTAAATGAGATTTTCTTTTTTATTCCTGCTTCGCATACTTTACATTTAAGGACTCATTAAAGTCCCCCCGGCAACACGGTTTGCAACGGGAAAGTGAGATCGCGCAGACGGTGGTGCAGGAATAATAGAAGCGCTTCCGCATTGCTTTCTTTTCACAACTCATTAAAGTTGCATGAGCGTTTCATATATACTGTATTTTTATCAGCAGTATGATGTTAATTAAGCAAATAATCTGCAATGATTAATGAAAGAGTTTTACCAGTATGCTTTTTGTTGTTGTTTTATGTTTTTTTTGGTTCATTGAATTACGTCCAATTAAGTTGAAACCAAACAAAATAGTAAACAAACGTCTGGGTTTATTATTTTTTTTGTACTTACCAAATAGCAGTGCTGTAATGGAACAGAGTACAGTCACTGTACATTTAAAAGGGTTTGGGTAGACGTCCTTACCCAGAGGGCCTTACTCAAGGGATTTGAACCTGCAACCTTCCGAATAGTGTCCAACACCTCAATCCCTGAGCTATCAATGCCCTTGAACAGTACAAATTAAGGACTAATACTTTGTTACTATACTTACGTACAATTTCACATAAATTTTAACATATTTTATGGCAACTTTCACTTTTACTCTACTACATTCCCTAAATAAGATGTGTACTTTTACTTCAATGCATTTACCCTAAGCATTTTTTCTTACTCATTTCTGCACCAATTCGAGTTGACATAATACATGTTTTTTAGCTCAAGGGGGCGTGTGTTCCCAAGGTACCTCGAGCGGCATTGCCCAGGAAGCGCTTTAGCGCCAAACAGACTAACTAAACAACTTTTTGGGGACTAAAAACCTTTGTGGGGACACCCCATGAGGGTGTCACCTGTGAAGTCCATGGTGGTGACCACCTAGTCATGGTCATGGTGGTGACCACCTAGTTAACCCAGTGTAAGTATGTATCCAGTGATGTAAACTTTAAAGCACTTTTTGTAAGTCGCTCTGGATAAGAGCGTCTCCCAAATGCCTAAATGTAAATGTAAATGTAAATGATGGTGACGACAATATTTTTCCGCAAGATATCATTCATAAGAAATATGTGGAAAGATTCGTCCTACTGGTCGAGGTGCCGCTTATGCCTACCGAATGTCACTAAAATATTGGCACCTTCCTATCCAACCTGAAAAAACATATTGAGGTACATCGTCAATGTTATTTAACATTAGTTAGTTATTATCATAAGCCTGTTCAGGTATCTGGCTAATGTGGTGGCGAGGTGAATGTGTGCTAGCTAATGTCGCTGATTAGCCTTCATGCACGCCTACATTTTTAATTTTAAACCTGGAATTAATTCAGAATTTAATGTTTAGGAAGAAACCATGATATACAGTACTATACTTATACTATAAGGATGCCGCAACAACATTCATAATCAAAATTCTAACTACTCACTTTTATGTTACTTTTCCCTCCAGTACTAAAAGTTTATTTAATATCAGAAAGTTACTCTAGATACTCAAGTGTAGTAAATATCACATACTTTAAGACTTTTACACAAGTAATATTACTTTCACTTTAACTTCTACCGGTGTCTTTTTCTCGTAAGATTACATTTTTAGCCTTAGATTAGATTTGAAAGCACCTTAAATCTTTTGAAAGAAAAATGAAACATCATGTATACAAATACAAAGAGTTGTTTTCACTGAAGATTAATAATTATACTGAATTTCTCACTCCTAATGTGAGCCGGTGCCTTTGCTTTTCTTTGGTGTTTTTTTTTTACTCCGCTTTAAAAATATGAATGAACTCTCGGTGCTGTAGGTTGTATTCATAGGAAGTTTGATTAGACGAGGCTCGGCAGACGTGTAATGAATACGCGTCGCCCGTTAAGCTTTGTTCCTCACAGCTGCACTTAGCGTGAGAGACAAAAGTTTCGAGAGAGCGTTTATTTTTTTATTTTATGAAGAAAAAAAAAAGCCCAATAGTCTAGCGACTAGAGAGACGATTTGATTTAGCTTCATTGAAATGTCATTGTTGCTTTATTGCCAGGCTTAGATAAAAGCTACATTTCGGTTTCCCTACCTCCCACTCCTCTTTTTTCCTTCCGTGCCCCCACCTTCTTCTGCTAAAATGAAAGAGCAATCCAGACACCCTCTCCCAAACACACACACACATTGCACCAGTCTCACTGAAAAGAAAACCAATTTGCGTGATTCCTTTCGATGACTGTGAGTAACCAGCCACTGGGTGGGAATATTAAGGACAGAGGATAAAGAAGCCAGCTTTGATGATGCGTGGCTCGCGGCCACTTGCTTACTCATAAAACGGCATGCCGCGTGCAACTGTGTCTCATTTGCATGGAGGCGCAAGTAATAAACCCTGCAGAAAAAGAAGAAGGAAAAAGAAAAAAAAAACATCCTTGATGGACAAATCAGAATACAAAACGCTCAGGCTAAACGGGAAACACTTCCCTACCTGGTGTAATGCGAAACACCGGACTCGCACACTAATATATTTTACATCCTGCGTGATGCATTAAAACAGATGGGAGTGCCGCGTTCGTTTCTCGACTGGAGGCGCTCGACGCACAAGTCGAGCTCAGCTTATCCTGCACGCAGGGGGATCTTTTCTAAACCTGATGCGAGCGAACTGTTATAACCAGTCTTAACACCCACTTAGGTTGATTTTTATAGATAATATCGTGCATGCACATTTTCTTATAATGTACAACTCCGACAACAACAAGGAAAAAACATCCATTTAGGCAGCAATGCAATTTCATTTCAAAATTAAAAGTATTATGCTTTTCAAAGCCATTATGCCCACCCTTATTACATAAGTCATTATGCAAATGCTTATATAAGCGCGTTGGCTCATTGGGACGTTCCTTATTGTGAAAATTAGGGTGGCTATAAAAAGAAAACTCTGCCTAAAAGCTTGCGAAAATGAGCGCTCCGCTCAGAGCCGTGGCATCTCAAGCAGCCTATCCCAAGCACATTATATCATACTTAGCATGACTCCATTTATATCCTAATTGCCTGGCTGATCCCTACAAGGTCTTATTTAGAATTAGCATTGTTAATATTTGTAAGTGAAAAGTTTCAATAGGTCAGGGACGTCCCACAGTGTTCTGCAGGGTCTGAAATTGGGTCTTTTATAAAAAAAAAAAATAAATAAATAAAAAAATTAAGAGCTTTACATATTTAAAGCCCCTTAAAGGCTTTGCATCTGTTATTTAATAATCATTTAGCGATTGCGCAAGATCTCAAATTGATTGTAAAACATCTGGCATCGGTAACACCCGCCGACGTATTAACAGCCCACAAGCGTAATGAACCACAAACCTAATACAAATCTGCAGCTATTAATGTAATAATCCCACAAATATACTGTTTATAAACATGTCATAATCAACTTTTATGTCATGATCTGAGCTAAATGGCGAAATCGGGTACGTCAGGCTGCCGAGCGTCTACTGCGACGGCACATACGTCAATCAAATACAAATGCAAGAGGAGCCACAGGTAAACCTCTAGTACTTTTACAAAAAGAGGAACTCCTTTAAGTGCCCTTTCCTTTCAATGGAAAAAAAAAAGGAAAAAAACGTCCTGGTTTGATCATCAAAGGTGTTCCGTCTTTGTGGGACCTCATACTTCCCACTGCACCACTTGCACATTACAGGAACGCGGCTGGCAGTTATTGCCACGTCCCCCATCTTCAAGCTATTTCCACATTAATGGAGTTCCTGGGAGGCCGGTGTTTTAGAAGTGAAGTAGGCATGGCTTTGGCGTGATGAGAAAACGTTCTACCACGATGCACTAGTGAAATATAATAAATCTGGGATTATATAGAGAAATAAAGGTAGTTTTATCATTATTTTTTTTATAACAATGTTCTAAAATTCTGCACAAATCACAAGTCCTGTCCCAGCAATTGTAAAACCATGGGTGACTTGAACACCCCTGGTATTACATTTGCAGGCTGTTATTAAATAGGCGGGTGTTAGAACATCTCCTGAGCAGCTTGTGCTAGAAATGTGTCGCAAATATTACATACAGTAGCAGAATGATGTATTTTTGTCCACAACACTAAGCGTACAGCACTCAGCTCTAGGTGACCTACCGTTTCTGCCGTGCTGTTTAAGGGTGTTGGCGGACAGGTGAATGGAGTTGCTTTGGTCACCGGTCTGAGGAAACTTCAGATCTGGTAGGTTGCCATCCGTGCTCATCCGAGCCACCTCGAGCTCTGCAGGAAATGAACAAAAGCACACGAGCAAACAGGAAGAGATTATTAGCTCTGGGCATTAACAAATCGGTGCCAAAATACTTCAGGGTCAATGCTGGGTTCCATTCCATTATTTACTCCCTGGTTCGTTTTCAAATGTAATGAGCAGATAATGAGTTTTTATGTTTGTCAACATATGGGGGGAAAATTTATGATTCTAACAGTATTATTGTAATTGATGGAATTGTTGCTATGGGGGACAAGCATATCTAAACTGTGGACATTTTTACGTCAGCGTCATAGACCGCAAAAAAAACAACGCTCATCATCAATGAACTCTCTGATTTCTGCCACTTTATTAATTTTTTTTTACGACAATGAATAGAAAGATAAAGTGGAGTCAGCATGGGGCAAGTGAGTCCTGACTCGAATAGTACTTTTCATTTCAAAACCCTTAAGGCGCCACGAGTCGCTGAGCACAGAGCATTGTCAGTGATGCTGAAAATAACATGCTAATCTCAGCAAATCTGCTCGCTATTTTATGAGGCAGGACATACACGCGAACAGCACAGGATCAAAAGCCACGAACAGGAATATGCCGTTCCGGTTCTCTTTGACAACCCGAGTTGCTTGAACCAAAAAGGATTTATTTTCTTTTCATTTCTTGTACTTTGCTTCACAAATACAGTATATTGTGTTGTTGAAATGCTGCAATATTGTGCAATACCTGAAAATTTAAGCGGTACTTTTATCAAACGGTGCTCTGTTTTTAATCAAATTGGAACCGAGGAATGAAATCGGCATCTACGGTCTACTAAAGTCTGGTTCAGACTGGCAGCGGATGAGTTCAGGAAGCAAGGCCAGGACATGTCACAGTGGAGTGGATGTTGGCTGACTTTGCTCTAGACTCCAATTTGGATCAGCAAGGTGCTGGAGATGACTTTGATATGGACTCTATGTTGGATCAGCACAGCCCTAGTGCAGACTTTGATTATCATAGCACTGGGACTCAGTTTTACTACCGAGACCACTTTGGAGCGGTATTGCCACTGGCTCTGACGTTATTATAGTCTGCATTTTTAAACTGGAACAACATCTACTACAACATCTATTTCACTTTATTTTAGTTTTTCACAGATCAGCTGTAACATTAAAACATTAACATTATAATCTCATGGGTACTGGGTTCCCTTTGTGCATCCACTTGCTCTGGCCCCTTGATGCCTGGCTCTGCAGGGCCTCTGGATGTGTTCTGGATGTGTTGCATGCTGTGGGTTTAAACGTGGTGTGGCCTCCGCGGATCGGACTTTGACCAGAGCATCCAATCAGTGCTTGGAATCTGGGGAATTTGGGGACCGAGGATTGGCGGTCTTGGCCTGGGCTGCGGTGCACTGCCTTTCTATCGTGGCCAGCACTGACTTTTTTTGCCCTGTATTTACTTTTCTGTGAGATCGGACTAGACCAGCTAGCCTTTGGTCGTCTCCGGCATGGGTGAGCCTTGGGTGCCCATGAATGTGCCACCAGTTTACTGTTATATAATTGTGTGTTAATGTTTTATGGTGTTAATGTTTTATGGTGTATAGCACTAATGGGACTCCAGTTTGATCATCATGTCACTAGGAATCAAAAATGCACCTAATTATTGATCAGAACAACACTGTGTTTTACTTTTCAGAAATGTGGACTTTAGATTAAAACTGCAAACTTCTAGTTGGATAAACTTTTTATTATAATTTTTTCCCCCCAGATTTTTTTCCTATTTGTAGTTGTATCCAATTCCCACCAGGGACTAGCTACTACTACCAGTCAGTTAGGGAGGGCCGGAGACTCTAAACCACGTGATGCCATCCAACCGTATCTGCTCGCTAATGCCCCGTTGGGGGCGTCATCTGGTCCTTCATCTTGCATAGAGCCGTAATCCTTGTGAGTCCCATCCCACCCCGCTGACAACTCTCGACAAATCAGCTCTCTCCAGGACTCCGGCTGCGGGAGGCTACAGCATCACTCCGGACTCGAACTAGCAATCTCTGGATGATAGGGCATGAACTTTACTACTGTGCCACTTTGGGGCCTGGATACCCTTTTTAAACATAGCACTGCTATAGAATCCACTTTGGATCATCAAAGCACTAGACAATCACTTTATAATAAATTCTTTTTTTTTTTTTTTTTGGAATAGCATTAGAGCTTTCTTTGCTACAGACTATGATTTGGCTTATCATAAGGTTGGGACTTAAAGTAGTCTAGAATCAGTGCTTCATTTATTATAGACCTCCCTCTTGATTATCTTGGCTGGACTCTTTCTTTCTATAGACTTCAATTTAAGCATACTTGAATATTCTGATTCAAAACAGAGTCTGTTATAAAGTCAGAGCAAGCCATACTAACCTTCCGTTTTACTCTTACTCTCTCTGTGTGGATGTTTTGGAGTATGCAGAATTGAAGTGCACTTCACTAAAGGCTGCATTTTTTATCATAATGGTATAGGGACTCGATTTTATCATGGACCCCATTGTGGAACTGTACATGATATGGGTTCACTTTGAAATGGTTTCGGATCAGAACGCCATTCAAAAGACGCTGCTACAGTATATACACCGATTCGGAGCAGCATAACTGGGACCTCATTTTCTGGTAAGTTATTATGGATTGGATTACCATCAAGGCTCATTTTGCTATATACTGTTCCCTAACATTGGATCAGTGTAGATAGTGTGGCATCATTCTCCTACAATCTGTAAGTAGTAATATAGCATTAGGGCTCACTTTACTACGGACCTCACTTTTGATTATCATGGTAATGGGACTCATTTTGGAAAGGACTCCTCTTTGGATCAGCATAGCACTGGGTCTCACTTTACTATGTACTTGATTTTTTAATATAACACTGAGAGAGTCTTCTCCATGTACCCATTATAGATCAGCACAGCCCTGAGTCTCACTTTACTGTGCACTTGATTCTTGATGTAGCATTGAGGGGCTCTTTTGCACGGGGCCCGTTATAAATCGGTATAGCACTGGGGCCGACTTTTGCGACAGATTCCAGTACTTGGACGCCTGTTTGGACTCTGGATCGTCACGACACCAATGGCTCACTTTATTATGGACTCCATTTAGAATTCACATAGCATCAGGGCTTTCTTTTCAATGGGCCCCATTTTGGGGCACTGAGCACTGGGCCTCACTTTGCTACAGTATAGACTCCATTTCGGACCAGCATAGCTTTAGAACATCCCTTTGCATTAGAATGTCACTGAAGATCATAATGAAAGCATTTCTCCACTGTCATCTCCGTTGTGATTTCAGTGTGCCAGGTGGGTGACACAGGGGACAAGTAGGCCAAACAAACCTTATAACACGGCAAACTAAGTGTATCAAACAGGAGCTGGAGGTGTGCTAAACGTGTCAAACCTGCCTGATTAATCTCAGCGCGGCATGAAGGGCATAAAACCAGCACCATAAAGGAGCTTGTTGGGAGTGACTCCTGCTCCCACTCTCTCTCTCTTCCTCTCTCTCTCTCTTTCTCTCTCACACACACACACCGCCCTGAATCCCTTAATATCAAGATAAATTGGGTGCCAGACACAATAAATTCCATTTTATTAATTCCCAAAATGCTCGCTTCTCCAGCACGGCTAGAGAGACCTACATTTCAGAGTTGCCATGGCAGCCGGTTCTAACTTAATCCTTGTGTTTTGGAGATGCACTGTATCAGCAAATCCATTCTCACAAAACACGCATACACAACACTTCTCAACCTCACCATGCTACATGTAAACTCCAGTCTCGGAGAAATACACAGCAAGACCATCCCTACCCTTTCGAACGCTGGGGTTTTACCGAAACATGCCAGTGTCCTCAAAAGGCTTCCATGCATCTCAACGTACAGTAAAAAGGATGCAGAATATCTGCTTAGCACATGCAAATAAACCTGCTGATTATCTCCCTGCTACATAAGCAGACATATGGCCATGCAGGTCACTTTGGGATCTGATGACTAAACCATATACCTAACATTCACCTTTAAACCTATTCTTCGAGCAGACAAACAGGCACCGGACCCCTGCGCAGTTTCATAATGAAATGAATTAGAAAGAGCCAAAGAGCTCCTCCAGACGTGTTATCTCCGAATCTATCAGAGGAGCCTTTGAGACCGGGCCAAGCTAGCCAATGAAATGCTCATTCAGAATACATAGTAAAGAAGTCGAGATCAATGTGGCCCAAAGCCTGAAAAACCCTCAGGTGAGATTATCCAACGGCTCATAAAGAGTTCAGTAATCAGACTGCAACTGTGGCAGAGATCAAGGAGGAAGGAGTCTCCAGTGGTGTGGGATAAAGAAGAAACACACAAACAGTTATGGAAAAAGAATTAGTTTTTGGGATGCTCACAATACCCCTCCAACAAGTTGACCACCATTGAGCCCAAGAAGTGGAATCCAATAAACAGGTTAAATAACAAGTGGATGACTTGGTAGAAACGCTCTGTGGTTCCCTGGAGAATGCGCCTTCGAGGGAATCGGGGCCGGTTCACGCTGAAGTGGTTGACATGGCTCATTTCGTTTTGCACTTTTAAAGAAGTTACATGCATTTAACTTGATTTTTAAAGCGTGAACTTCACTGCAGTATGTGATTTCATATGGGGGGGGGGGGGGGAAAAAAAAAAAAAAACCTTTAAACCTTTAATTAAAACATCTACCTGTAACTCTAGTGCTGTCTTCAGATTATGGTTAAAATTGTATGAAAATTTTATAGCATACGTTAACTTTACAACTCAATATCATGGTCTTTATGACCACCGTAGCGTTAAATATTTATCTGGGCACACTAAATATTTCAAGTAGACTTGTTAAGACCGTTGCATTTTTATAATTTTTTTTTTGCACAAATACACTTTTTTAATGTCTGCCTTTTAGAAAACAAGCTTTTTAAATAAAGAATCACTAAATCTGTTTAAACGTTTACATCTTGTTTATGAATCTGATTTTGCTTCTGTGTCTGGTTTTCATGTCCTCTGAGCACTTCAGATCCGCTCAAATGCAACCATCACACCTTAAATGCTATCATTTTCCATGCCAGGTCTGGAGACCTGCTCATTTTACCTCATGTTTTGGATTGCTGCCTTGTTGCAGATAAAACCCACATTTTATTTCGATTTGTTCCTCAAAAAAGTTTGAGGGGACACATTATATTTCCAGGGTTTTTTTTGTTTGTTTGTTTCCGTGCTGTTGACCACATCTTGCAAGAAGTTCTATTACTTCTGTAGCAGTGAGGGTTTTTACAGGGCTGGGTTGCTAACCTGATGCCCAGCCTTGCATCAATGGTGGCAGATTAGCAGTGGCGGGGCTCGAACCCCTCACCCGCTGATCACCAACTGCCCAAGTCAAGACTGTCCCCTTTATCCAAACGTCATGATAACGGTTTGCCCCTTGACTCCTTACCTATAAAGCTTCATCAAGTGGACTTACGGATGTTGTTGGTGTTCTCCTGGACCACGTCGGTCTTGAGCAGATTGTCGGCCAGTACGAAGGCACCTTGCTCCACCGTGTCCAGCAGCATCGTGGCAGCACGCAGCTGGTCTCCTGCTGACAACGCTCTCCAAGCCGAGTGTGCCTGGGGCTGCAGAAGGTTATTCACCGTCTCCACCATCGCCTAGGGGAAGAACACAATGTTAGCGCCGGCATTACAATAATCCTAAACAAAACATCCGTATGCAGTGTGCTCGGAGTTTTAGTAATGACGTTGAAGGCATGGCTTGGCGGTTCGATGCCATGAGCATGTGTCAGGCAGTGTTAGCTTTTAGCTTTGCTATTTCTATCCGAGCCTGAGGGAAGTAGGCTCTGCTGTTAACCTGTCACTACTAGCATGGGTCATGGTCTAGTCACTGACTTTGCTTCGGTTCATGAAGCTATAATACTATATAAACAAAAGGATGTTGTTTTTAAGAGTTAATGACCTTAGTGTTATAGGGCTTTCTTTAGGTGAAGAATGAATAGTGTTTTGAAATTCTAGCTAACAAACCTCATGGATGTTTCTTACTAACCAATCTCTAACGCTCATGTACAGTAATAAATCCATTTATCCATCTAGGAACATCTTTAGGACCGTGGAGGCCAATGTATTTATTCCCATTTTTACATGGTAGAACCTCCGGTCAACATTCATACATTTAGGCATTTGGCAGACGCTCTTATCCAGAGCAACTTACAAAAAGTGCTTTAACATGAGCATTCACACACTACGGGGAATTTGGGAACGGCAATTAGCCTAATCTGCATGTCTTTGGGGAACATGGAGGAAACATCACAAGCACGGGGAGAACATACAAACTGAAATGCACACTAAGTTGGGGATTGAACCTGGACAATGGAGGTGTGAGGCCACAGTGTTCTTAGTTTAGCCCTCCCATTCATTTGTCCTGTTTTTCACAAACTCATCTTTTCCTAAGTTAGGAAATCCACAATTTTTTAAAGCTGAATTTCTGAGTTACCTTTAGATTGAGTTTACATGTTTGGGCCCCTTTGGGACTTTTCCAGAGAACCGTAAAGACTTTTACGCACATTCTATATACTGTAGCTAGCTAATTACATTAACATCTGTTGGTGATGTTATGTTTTGAAAATATGAGCTTTCTGCCATAGTTGAAGTATTTTTTTTATTCCCTATTTGTGCAAATAACATGGTAAAAAACAACAATGGGTAAAATTATGGCAAAAGTGTATTGAGTTTCAGAGAAAACCTGTTCCCAAGGAACTTATTGTGAATATAAGCATGAGGGAATTTTCCCTAAGACAGATTTAATTAAATTATTAAAAAAGTAATTTTCTATAACAGGTAAAGGAAAAATTAAAATATGGAATCACTTTCTAATGTGCATTTCTAAAACAAATCTTGGCACAAGTCTAAACATTCAGATTGGTCTGCAATTAAAGAAAACTGCTTACAGACCATAAAGAGCCATTTGGACTTGACTAATTGCATGGAAACATTGTGTCGAAGAAAGATCTGTCAATGGAAATTATGGAAAGAATTATAAAACTTAGAAATTTAACATAGGAGTGTTGCAAAAAATGTTGTTTGTGTCCAGTTGGCTTTCGGGTCATGCATATTGTACAATAATTCTGCCATCCAGACAATCCTACTGCAGTCATTCCCATTTCATTCGAAAATCGATGGATAACTTGCGGAAGAGACGTCTGAGTGAACTGTACACCCAATCATTCACCGACACCACTTGCACGTTACAGAAACTCGGCTGGAACTCCACATTCCCCGTACAGTCCTGGCCTCGCTCCAAGCCATTGAAGGATTTCCTGAGAGGCCAGCGTTTCAGACTTGAAGCAGGCGCTCTGATCATGCCTCCAGCATCCCGAGAAACCTTTCTTCCAACACCACTGATGGTATCCAAGCACCCCAAGTGGAACCCTGGGATCACGATTTTCCCTGTGCATTATTGTAGCAGGGGGAGAAATAAGGTAGTTTATATTTTCATAACTGTGTTCTGTTATTCTGCACAATCAAAAGTGCCAGTTGTCCAAACTTGACAACATGACATTTTCCTCCAGCTCATTATACTGAGGCTTCAATTCTGAATAGAATGCCATTGCCGCATGGTCAAATTAATTATTTTGTGTTCGTCCTGCTTAAACCAAGTTTATCTGAGAGGTTATCTTAGAACACTTTTAATGCATTCATTACATATTACACCAACAACAACACTGGGAAGTAAACTAGGTCACGTTTATGTACTGTAGTAACTCATTTACAAGCAAAATGCCTGAACTCATTTATAAGCGGAACTTGCTCAGATCCACGGCTTCATATCTCCAATATCTGTAATCTGTCACCTGAACACCGTGTAGACTAAAATCTCCATATTCAGATCAGGTACTGGTGGCAGCACGGTGCAGGTTGTTGTTGGACACCAAAATACCTGCCCTCAGCAGATTGATTCATTGCCTATTAATAATGTTTAACCTCTATTACTGAAGCCTGCTCACTTCGTAGTCCCTCCAATGAGACGCGCACCACAGTGCTGAGACCGAGAATCCAGGCCAATTAAAGATTTAAATTGCCGATGGCTAAACACGACAAGAATACTGATGGGAAAAAATAAAAAAATAGAAAAGTATCGAGGAAATACTTGAAAGTATGGGAAAGTTTCTGCATGGATTGACTGCTTTCAAGAATTTTTTATATTAAAAAAAAAAAGTCTATAAAGCTTTGAGAAATCTCTTTAAGGAAAGTAGATAAAGTGGGAGAGAAAAGAATTTAGAGAACCGACAGCTCTCACTTGCATCTTTAAGTCAACTTTCTAATTTTTTTTCCCCGCACTTCAAAGCCCACATGCTCAGGGCTAGAGTTTACTTCCTCTCGATTTTCAATGTGCAGAAAGCTGCATTTAATCCTAAATGCAAGGCATCATACGTGTGAGAACACATCATCAGACCCTTCAGAGGAAGAAAAGGCCAGATCTAATGCTGGGTGCTGCAGGAGTAGACAGTGAACCCGCGGGATACTCTGGCTTTTGATCAATGGGCTATGAAAGAGAATGAGTTTTTTAAACAGCAGGGCTGAGAAATCGCACAGAGGGGGAAAAAAAAAAGAAGAAGAAGCAACCGTCTGTCTGCCCATCTGTGTGTCTGTCTGTCCTTTCGTGCACACATTCAGAAGGAACATGCAATAATGTGTGAGCCTTGCCTCATCAGAGTCGGAGGCAGATGGGAAAATGGACGCTTCTGATGAGGACGAGAGGGGGATTGTAGGGATTTGGCTGGAGTGAATGAAAGGGGAAATAGTGTTTCAAAGAGGAGAATGTTTTGAAGACAAAAGCTTGCTACTTTCCATCCAATCGAAATGAGTAAATATTGTATGGTGGAGTTTGTTGCAAGATTATACAACAGCACTGGTGAATTCTTAAAGGCCCTTTGAGGTCTGGTTTCTTAGAGAAGAGTGTCTTGTGTTTACGAGTGACTGTTTATAGGTACAAGAACGTAAGCAGTAACAGGTACAGTACGTCTCATCATACATTTCAAATTAAATGTACACAGATCAGTCATGACATTATGAACACTAAGATAGGAATTGAACAACAATAATCACCAGCAAGCTGTTGACAGGATCCTGGGCACACAAGGCTCTCCCACGTCCGTGGGGACCAAAGGTCAGCTCGTCCGGTCTGATCCCACAGGAGAGCCAATGCAGCACAAATCGATGAAAAAAGCTAACGCTGGACACGATAGACAGGTATCAGAACATCCAGTGCACACCACAGCTTGTCAAATATGGGGTGGCAGGCAAATATTTCAAGATTGGTGATCAGACCACCAAATCCCCAGGACTCAATCCGATAGAGCGTCCATGGAATGCACTGGACAAACAAGTCTGATCCATGGAAGCCCCATCTTGCAACCCACAGAACCAAATATCCTGGTGTACAGCACGCTCCTGGAGGTCTGGTGGAGTCCTGTCCCAAGGGGACAGAGCTACTTTAGTGGCAGAAGGGGAACCTACGCAATACAGAATTTAATGTTTTGGGGTGCAATGTTATGGCTGATCGATGTATCTAAAAAAATAATTAAAAATGTGTCCAAATTGTGGACAAATTGCTGGGAACTCAGCATTTTGGTGCAAACAGAAACGTCCCACCACTGATTACTGATTATATGTACCATCATTTTAAAAAGTTGCTCTATAGACCTCAAATCCACAACTGAAATTTAGTGTTTTGATTCCTTCGTTTAGCTCACTATCGCCATCCAGTTTAACTCATTTCCCTTTATCCCACAAAGCCTGTCTGGATGCTAAGCTCTTTTTCCTCAGCTGCTGCGGTTAAGGCCGGCCTGAGGAGAGTTGTGCTGCTATAAGGGATTACATGTCTGATCCTGCACGTCCCACCACACACAAGCAGATTACCGCCTGACCCTAGATCAGCCTGGGCCAAGACACTTCAGCAGGAGTGACTACTGCACACAGACTCGGGCCTGAACATGTCAAGGGTTCAATAAGAGCTGCCATTACGCTTCTGCGTCAGGGTGCTCGAGCCAAGGCTGCTTCTGAGGGACTGTCATCTGTCTAGTGTATGTGTCACCAAAAAACTGGCAGGTTTTTTATTTTTATTTCATCAAAAACTGAACGAGTGACATTCTGCTTCATGGAACTGTTGCATAAGCCATTCAGGACGTATATAACATTTACAAAGCCGTATTCCAACACAACTCAGCTGCCACGAAGACAGCGTTTGTCAGGTCTAATGTCAAGATGTCATAAGTATGGGAAGTGATGTAGATTTCTATGTGACTAACATTAGAACATCGCGACAACTATTTCTGCTTTGTCATCTAAGCAGAAACAAGCAATAATATTTAACTCTGTTGTTAAAGTATAACGATTACTACGAGGTCTGTTGGTGACTCAACAATGACTTTTTGTCAAGAAAAAACTACCTTGTTAAAGGTGTGTTTATGTTAATATACCTGTCATAAAGGGTTTATTTGATGTCATGTCACGTTTTAAACTTAACAAACATTATTAGTATGAAGAATATTTCGATACACAATGGTTAGCAGAAGGCGGAATAATGGCGTAGTGGTTAGCACTGTGGCCTCGTACTTCTGGTTTGAGGGTTTGATTCCCGCCTTGTGTTTGTGTCCCTGGAGTTTTCATATTGTCCCCGTATTTGGTGGGTTTCCTTCGGGTACTCCCGTTTCCTCCCGCAGTCCAAAGGCATGCAGGCTAGGTTAATTGGAATTTCCAAATTGCCAGGGTGTACCTTAGTTGCCCGGGATTGGACGAATGAATGTTTAGTAACTAGGACACGGTTCGAAAGGTCCTAGGTTCAAACCCCCACGACCACCAAGTTGTTGGGCCCTTGTGCAAGGCCCTTAACCCTCAACTGCTTAGATGTGTAATGAGATAAAAATGTAAGTCGCTCTGGATAAGGGCGTCTGCCAAATGTAAATGTAATGATGGCTAATATTTTTGACGAGATGTCAATACTGTTGATGTCATTTTAGTTTAAAGAAAATCACCACAATGTTAAAAATGTGACTAGACAAAGTACAAAAAGGTCATAAATTTGTCCGTTTCATTTCGTTACCTGATGATTTTAGGTCTCCGCAAATCAGTAGCAAAAAACCCCAAAACAAATTATACAAAAGGGAAATATTGTACAGAAAATTTGATAAAATAATTTAATAACTGCTGCTTGCAATTTGCCCAGCGGTTCCCTCGAAGTCTGCCCTCTCCGTGAATTTGCATTTTCAGGGCGATCCTAAAAATAAGCACTCTACAGAGTGACTTCGGATACTTTGGTCAGGTCATTTATCAGTATTGACTCAGAATCAGGCTGATAGAGTTCAGCTAATGAGACCGTAATGAGTGCACTGTTCACTGTTAACCTCCATCGCATACCCACGGTCCAATGATGATTACAATAATAAATGGCTCAATCCATGGTGAATTAGGATGATGCAGCCGGAAATCTGCCTTCTGGAAGACTTGGTCTTTTGTTTATCTGTTATTATGGAGTCACCAATGCCCACGAGGACTAAAGGCCAGCCCGTCTCACAAAAGTCAATGCTGGCCATGATAGAAAGGCAACAGAAAACCCAGTGCATCACATCCCAATGTAAACAGAGGCCAAAGCCCATAAACTCCACAGATCCCAATCTGATCAAGTATCCGTGGAATGTGCTAAGTCGAGTCCATTGAGGCTCCACTCCCCAACCCACAGCACCTAAAGGATCCACTGCCTGGCGCCAGACACCACAGCATACTCTCAAAGGTCTTGTGGAGTCATGCCCTGTAGCGCCAGAGCTGCCCCGGTCGCACAAGGGAACCCCAAATGGTTATATGGTTAATGGTTTTAATGTTATGCCTGATCATGTATATGTAGAAGGAAAACTTGCATAGATCAAGGCAGCATAATTGAAATGTCTCATCTTTAACAATCAATACAAAACCGCTGCGATGTTTCTTTTCTATTGTAAACAATGCTTCAAAACTGATTTCTAGCTGCTCTTGTAATTACGCGAAACAAGTACAAACCTTGATCATGTTCAAAGTCTTGCATGCAAATGAATCAAATGAGCTACAAGGAAAAAAAAATCTTAAATGATCTGAGAAAGAGCTACATTTGCATTGCAAATCAGCCATTTCTCAATAATCTGGGATTTTCAGATATGATAGTGTATTAGAAATAGAAAGGAAGATTACTTTATGTGGAATTACTTTCCACATAAATGCACCCGTTTGAATGGAGTGAGCTCGTACTTAGCAGAGACGGAGCATGCAGAACGGCTGAGCGCTTTTTGTAATTGGTTTCTCGCGCACGCTCCCGCCGTATGTCGAAGCGAATGTTCTACCGCGTGACCTAAAAGCACTTTTGTCTCCAGGGCGGCATCCTTATACGCTACAGAGGGCTGAGATTTTTTCAGTGTGACCGAGGGGTCAAACCCACATGCTTTTGGGGCTCAGGGCTGCACTTTAGTAGAGGTTTGTGCTAGATAAATTTCCAGCTCTGAGGTTCGAAAGATTAAAAGTGCAAATCAGAGAGACACCTGATGGAAGCAAGAAACATCCAGAAACAAAGAGCCAAGTAATAGAGATACCGTTGGAAGGCTTGAACTTGTGCACACACACACAGAGACACAAAAACCTGCTGGAAGTCTCAAGTTTGTTCTGAAATGTCTGGAATCCTCAGATGTGTGGTTTTGTGTGTCAACAATAGAATAGGACTCTAACAGTTTTAAATAAAAGCTGAAAAAGAAAAACATTGTGATAACATCTAGCCAGACCCCACGAGGAGACCTTTTTCTTTTTTCTTCTATTGAACAAATGTTTCAGTGGTTTGATAAAAAGTAAAAAATAAAATAAAATGACTAAAATGTTTCCTTTTAATTAAATACATTTTGTTTAAGGTTATATGCATTCATTCACCTCAATAGTAATTATGTCAATAGAAGGTCCACATAATGCCCTATTCAAGTGACAAGTGTGTGTGTGTGTGTGTGTGTGTGTGTGTGTGTGTGTGTGTGTCCACAGTAGAATAGGACTCTCTAACAGTTTTAAATGAAAGCTAAAAAAAAAAAAACATTGCAATGACATATAGCCAGTCCCATAAGTAGACCTTTTTCTTTTTCTATCTTTCTTTTTATTTTTTTAACAAATGTTTCAGTGCTTTAATCTTAAAATAATAATAATAAATAAAATATTTCCCTTTGAGTAAAGAAATTTTGTTTAAGGTTATATGCATTCATTCACATCAATAATAATTATGTCAACAGAAGGTCCTCATAACGCCATATTCAAGTGAAAAATGTGTGTGTGTGTCAACAATAGAATAGGAGTCTGTGTGTCCTATTATATATAGTGTGTGTGTGTGTGTGTGTGTGTGTCAACAATAGAATAGGAGTCTGTGTGTCCTATTATATAGTGTGTGTGTGTGTGTGTGTGTGTGTGTGTGTTCATGTTCACGGTTTTATATCCTTGCGGCCACCAAATGTCCCAACAAAGTCCCTGCTGCATTAATAATTATGTCAACAGAAGGTCCTCACAATGTCATAATCTGACAAGTGTGTATGTGCATATGAGTGTATGTGTGTTCATTCTGACCCTGTTGCTCCGTGTACTTGCCCTCATACATACCGATATCACTCTGGCCTTATCAGAGCAGGTGTCTCTATAGCCTTTCGCGTATGTGTGATGTGTGTGACATCTTGCAGTCTCCTTGTGCTGACATGGCAAAACTGCTGACGTTTGGGGGTGATTTACTTTCTCTTAATCCTATACATATTCAGCTTCAGTCTCCTATTTTCTCCCACTCAACCTTCTTTTATTACACTAAGTATAGCTGGCAGTCACCAGTAATAACGTTTTGACTGATTCCGTTATTGTTTCAGAGACAATGCTAATAGTCGTAAAGCTAATCTATAATATAATCACACAGCTACGCATTTAAAACTTCACACCCCAATTATGGAAATATTGTACAGAAAGTTATTGCATATATAAAATAAACAGTCCTCGCAAAGGGTACAGGAAACTCATGTGTGCATGTGTGTATGCACGTCCCTGTGTTATGGAATAATTGTCACAACTTTAAACTGAGAATCCGAATGATGTCTTCATTAAAAAAAAAAAAAAAGGAAAAAATTCTGAAATTCATCAATTAAAATGTCAATGTTGAAACAAAATAAAGAAAATAAGCAAACTGCAAACTCTAACAAAGCATGAAGTATGTAATGTTTTACAGATGTTCCTTCTTTATTAACAAATAGTGTTCAAACAGCCTTGAAAGGTATTTGCCTTCCTTGAAGCTCTCGACATTTTGCAGATGAATACATACTGCAAGCGTGAATATTTTTGCAATTGTTTTAATTTTAACATAATAGCTTTTCAAAGTAGTACTTTCTCTCATGAGCTACTTTCATGCAGATTTACTGTATGTACAGTACTGTAATAGGTGTAGAGGTAAAAACATATGCATTGCAATACATAAAAAGTGTATCAGTGTAATATCTGTATCTAAATCTGATGGAAACATTCTATAAAACTTTCCCCTTTATAACGTCCTTCTATATATAACATTCTCCAGATATCATGAACAGATTTTGAAACGTCTTGCTGGTAAAATTCACCTCATGTCTTCCTGACATCTCCCTTCTCTGTTCTCTGCTGGACTGTTAGACCAATCATTACCTATTCTTCTCTGAATCATCTTCCTCAAATAATGTCTGGAGTGCAAAAAAATAAAAATAAAAAATCCTGTTTCAAACTATATTCCTATTGATTTTATCTCGCTTTGGACTGTAGTCTTGTTGGGAGATGAAGCCATTACATATTACTGCATTCTTATTTTGTTAAAAATAAAATCAGAATCAGAAACTGAATTTTCCTCTCTACACCCAAAGACCATGGTGCAGCATACGCTTATGCTAGCAAATTTTGGTACATGCTGCGCCTAAATGCTAGCTAAATGATACTGAAAATTTTATTTTAATTAAAAGTGATTGCTTACACAGAAAACATAACAGAAACTTGCCAGATGTAATTGCTAGAAAAAATAATGAAAAACTATTTTTAAAAAATTGGTTACAAAATGGTAAAAAAAAAAAAAATCTATAGAAATATTCATTTCATGGATTTGTATTTTGAACATCATATTAAATAAAATTATTAAGTAATCTGATCTATGCAATTTAAATATTCAAATGTATATTTAAATTGCTTTGTCTCTTTCCAGCTCAATATAAAAAAAAAAATCTGTTGCAAGCTATTTCTGGATTAATATTACTTCTATAGGAACACAAAATGCATAAACACTTAACAGAAGTCAATGAAAGTAATCTAATAGAATATACAAAGATGTACAGATAAACTATGTACTGTAGTACAATACTCACACTAAAGAATGTAATTATGTGTGTCTGCTTTTGTAATAGTATCGAAATATTATAAGAAAAATGAATTGTTTTTTTCCTAATTCCTGAACAAGAGCATTCTGAATTATCATATCTATAAGTATGATGTACAGAAAAGTACTGTGCAAAAGTCTTGAGCCACCACTCATTATTTCAGATTAAATTCAATTTAATTAAATTCCGCAGACTAAATGAAAGAAATGAGAATAAATGTTTTACTGTAAAGTACCTAAAGATACAATTTAATTGTTTATCTAACAACCTCAGCAGCAATCTCATTTCCCCTCTCATCAGGCTTAACAATAATAAAAAAATAAATAAAAACAATCCTCTGACAATGGTACATGTACAGAGAATGAAAATGAGATCAAAAAAGTCCTTCAGTAAGTTTGGGAAAATATTCCTCCATATTACATTAAAAATACAAGAAAGTCTGGCTCTTTGTAAGCAAAATACTGTATGAAGGAACGATGGGTGGCTTAAAATGTTTGCAAGAACTGTACCAACGATTATTATGTAATCATCTACTATTCCACTGCAAATCATGCCAAGTTTATTTCTAAACATTAATGAACTTGTGGTATTTACCTGTGACGTACCTACTGTAGTACACCTCACTATATACTGTGCTATTAATTGTCAAGTTTTGCAAAAAAAAAAAAAAAAGGCAACAACTGTTAACTGAGCCGGCGATACCTATGTTTTGGATAGTCACCCTGTGACTAAAGAAGTTAGCGACCTACTAAATAGAAATATGTATGTTGATGAACTTAACCACGCTTAACTCAACATGGTATACTACAATGTAAAAGCTACAAAAGGCCACAATCCCTCTCTTAGACTTTAATGTGTTCATTCAAGCCGGACCGGTATTTTTACAATCAGACCTACTCTCTGCCAGTTTAGCACCTGCGCCAAATGTCACAAAAATACCGTGAATGTATAAAGTAGCAGTTTTATGCTGGACGTTTTATGCCTGTGTAAACCTCCTACACTATCTCCTTTATAGCAGGGTTTAAGCTTAATGGTACTCTTAGACCATGACCTATTTGTGCTGTGTGTGAGGACGTGGTTTCCATCCAGCGTCTACCAAATACTGTAAACGTAAACACCTCATCTGTCTTGGCTTGTTTTGTCTTGACATCTCTTTGTTTTGGCCTCTGAAATCAAACCTGTCTGATTTAAATCTTCCATCCTGTCCTGTGCTCGTGAGCGCGTCTGATGGGGTGGGGGTACAAAAAAAAGCAGGTGTGCTGTGAAGTGTCTTCTTGGCGAGTTCAGATTTGCAGACAAGACCCTCTTGTGTGTGGTGAAGAGTGGAGAAAACGCTCCCATTCCCCTAATCAATTACCGTCCTGGGCGCTCTCACTCTGTCGCAATCAATGCCTCTGTTTACACACCCACCAGCTGCTGCTCCATCATCTCTCAGTACTTCCCTTGCTTTTATTTAGCACGGTCAGACTAATGATGCAACGCACCCTAGTCAGGTGAACCTGGTGAAGTTACGCGTGCGCCGTCTCCGCCGCAGGCGTTGCTGACAATCATTCCCGCGCATGCAATTAACTGTCCCTGTCCACCCATGTGGAATAAATAATCTTGGGTAAAATGCTGACAGCAAACTGACGTGTTTACACACTGTATCAGGGCTTAGCAGCTAGTGATATCTGTATTATTGGGAGTAAATATGCGCAGATTCGGATACCGGTGTCTTTGTACAGTAACTTTCATGAAAATGGATCTAGTACCGCGTCGATGCTATATGACAGAAGTCGCGTGTATGACGTCATGCTAATCAGGAGACGACGTGAAGTGACAGCAATCTGGTGACATTTGACGATTAATGATGGCAATAAAAGCAAAGCAGACAGCAAACTGTGCTCGAGAGGAGGGACGACAGCATCTTCCAACATATAAGTAAAAAAAAGAAAATATAAATAAACAATAGTAGTTGACTATGAAAATCTGCTTAGGTTAAACCTATTAAATAGAATTAATCAGTTCGATCAATTAATCCTCGATCAGTTCATCCTTCCTGGGTCACTGCTATACATCCTGTTTAACCACCATAGAAACTCACTAACTGCTAGCAGATACAGTAGAAAGCGACATAAACTGAGCCAAAAACATTCGTAATGCTTTTTAATCCTAAGTAACAGGGGTGTAAGGATGAGTCTGCATTGTTAGGCAAAAATGCATCTGCGCTTGTGAAGTCTGATAGACAGACAGTTCCAGATTGCGAAGAACAACACGGATTCTGCATTATGAAATTAACTTAATCGTGTTATTATCGGTAAGAAGAGCTCTATAGTTGATTTCAAACGCCCTTGGGTGTGGAAAACGGCTATTTCAGCCTGTTTTGGAGGTCTACTTTTGCTATGGAGCTCAAATTGTGAAGCAATTACAGTGAATCGAATTAAGAGTACTGTTACAACCGTACTAAACAGGCTACTCAATTTGGTATCAGTATCATATATCAGTCAGTCAGTCACTCACTTATGGTCTATACCGCTTTATCCTGGTCAGGGGGGGTGTGGAGCCTATCCCAGGAGACTAAGGGCACGAGGCAGGGTACACCCTGGACAGGGTGCCAATCCATCGTAGGGCACACACACACATACACTCACTCACACACTATAGGAAATTTGGGAACGCCCAATGGAGGAAACCGAAGTAGCCGGAGGAAACCCACCAAGCATGGGAAGAAGATACAAACTCCATGCACACAGAGGCAGGTATCAAACCTGACCGGGAATCGAACCCGGACCATGGAGGTGTGAGGCGACAATGCTAAACAGTGAACCACCGTGCTGCCATATCAAATATCATTATTGGCGAAGACCAGAAAAACATGCACTTGTACTCAGTCTGGAAAATTCATATATACAGCACTGTGTGAAAGTCTTAGGTACCATGTAATCATCATCATCTTCTTCTTCTTTTGAATGCTCCACCACAGAGAACCATTTGTCTCCATCTAATGCTGTCTACCACATCTTCTTTTGTCGCTCCAACCTCCTGGATGTCCTTTCTCACCACATCCATGAACCTCCTATTGGGCCTTTGTCTTTTCATCTCTAACACACTCCTCCCGATATACCCCTCATCCCTCCTCGGCACATTCCCGAACCGTCTTAAACTGGCCTCTCCAACCTTATCCCCAAACCGTCCTACCTGCACTGTTCCTCTAATATACTCATTCCTAATCCTGTCCATTCTTGTCACTCCCAAAGCAAATCGTAGCATCTTCAGCTCTCCCACCTCCAGCTCTGCTTCCTGTCTTTTTTGACTCCGAACTTGCTTGTCTCGCTACCGTCCTGTAAACTTTGCCTTAATCAGTTGTACCAATGTTGTTATACAGTATACAGTACAGTATGTGTATCATGACTACATTACTATGAACAAAATGTACAAAACCATGCACTATTTTCAAACAGACATTCAAATATAATAAATAAATAACATTACGGAAGAATATTTCCGTGCATGTAAAAAAAAAAGCAACATATTAAATGCTAAATAAAACTAATTAAATAAAACTAATTTAGGCTCCTGGAGCCTTAAAGAGCGAGTGTGGCAAAGTTACCAGAAGAGATCATATTCTCCAGCACTCTCAGTGAAACCTAACAGCTGTTTTGTATATAAAACAGCACAAATCTGCACCTAACGCTTTTGATTTTTTTCAAATCAAATATTGACTTTATTATGCTTTTCGTTCTCTTTATAGAGTTTCTTTCATGTAGAAATGTTTTCAAAATCATATTTTCCTATGCTATTATTATTTCTTTTTTTTTTTTCTTTTTTTTTTTTACATAAAACAGCTGTTAGGTTTTACTGAGATGTTTGGAAATACAGTATTGATTGGTTTTGTACACAGTAATACAGACATTATAAACATGTATACCGCAATATGTACTAGAGATAATACGGTGCCTAAGACTTGTGCACATTACTGTGTATAAAAATGTACCCATACATCCCTAACTGTCAGCTTGTCACATCTGAAGCCTCGTTAAAGTCCGTCGATGCTACTGCACATTACAACAATCCATTATCATAAACGCAGCCTACTTTCATGAAGTGTACCTCGGTCCGCGTGTGCGTGTGCTCTCTGCAGTGGCTGTAAAATATAGATGTTGTTGTGGTGCATCAATAATTCATCGGTCAGTGCTGCCTGCGCTGTTCACATCCTCAGACATCTTTCTTCACATCATGTATTTATGGACAGCACCTCACACTCTGCGCGCCGAGCACTGCTTCACTCCGAAGACTGTCTTCATGTACGGCGATCAGCTTTTTTTTGTGCGTGTGTTAGCTTGTCATTACTGTGTTGCTGACAATAGTCAGCTGCTTGAAAATCTCATCCTTGAAAGGACCATATGGGCTCAAACTTGTTTGGTTTTACCAAAAGACTAGCAAGCCTGACGCAACTGATTGAGGTGCAACGCACTGTTAAGACACATAGTGCTCTTTGTTTTTGGAACGGTACAACTTATTGCGGGAAAAAGCTGTAAAACTGGTGAGATCACTGGTGCTCCTTTACAACCCAAGGCTGTATTTCTTCTATTATCTTTTCCGCTTTATACTGGTTAGCATTGTGGTGGATCCTGAGCCTATCCTAGGAATGTTGTGGGAATGTACATTGAGACGAGATACAGTATCACTCCATTGCCAACCCAAAACCACTCTTTCAATCCACACTTAAAATCTTAAATGTGCTTCTTGTTTGAATCTTCTTGGAGGAACCTGTAGATCTGACTAGGAGTTGGTGTTTTCCAAGCAACAACTCGAAAATGATTTTGTGCTTATTGTCTTCACAAATGTTTCATTTAAGCAATGAACATTCAATCACTCACTCACTTACTTATCGTCTACACCGCTTTATCCTGTATTCAGGATCGCGAGGGGGCCTGGAGCCTATCCCAGGAGACTTGAGGTGGGGTATGCCCTGAACAGGGTGCCAATCCATCACAGGGAAAACACACACTCACACATTATGGGCAATTCGGGACACCAATTAGCCTAACCTGCATGTCTTTGGACTGTGGGAGGAAACCGGAGTACCCGGAGGAAACCCACCAAGCATGCGGAGAACATGCAAACTCCATGCACACAGAGACGGAAATCGAACCCGGACCGTGGAGGTGCAAGGCGACAGCGCTAACCACTATGCCACCGTGCCACCACAATGAACATTTGGAAATAATAATAATTTTAAAAATTATTTAATAGTCATGACCAGCCCAATCGATAAACCATGGTGTTGAGAAGATCTGGTTCTCTTTGTGCCTCTGGCCCCTTCTTTATATGAGAGCGTTCCAGTTAGACCCAAACTTCTGATTGTGCAGAATTACCGAACAAAACTCCCTTTATTTCTCTATATAATCCCCTGCTACACTAATTCACTCATCTCTAGGGACAAAGTTTTCTCGGCATGCCTGAACCATGATCATACTGCCTGCTTCTGCAGTCTGAAACGCTGGCCTCCCAGGAACTCTTTTAATGGTCCAAAACATGTAGAAATGGCTTGGAGTGAGGTCAGGACTGTACTGGGGATGTGGCAGTACAACTCCAAGCCGGGTTCCTGTAATGTACAAGTGAGTGATCGTGTGTAGACTTCCCACAGAAAGATGTGTCTCTTCCGCAAGTTGGTGGAAGTTATCCATCGATTTACAAACGATCAGGTGTTCCACTCGCTGGAATGATGGAATGGACGCAATGGGCTTCGAGTCATCTCAGGCGGGAGATTAGTTTATGGCCAGGCACTCAGTACTCACCCTTAATTAATATACGCATGTTATTTGTGTGTCTTTCATTAATTAAACAACCTCGCATTAATTGGTCTAGCAGTAGGCTTCAGAAAAAAAGATTATCACTCTGTCAACTTTAGTAACCCGAGAGGAAAAGCGAACAGGAGCTTTTTATCTGCTCTGTGTCAATACACAGGTGGCTCACGTAGTACCAGTTAATAATAACACAACACATTTGTTCCTCGAACCTCGTCTCACCTGCAGCGAGAAAGCAAATATGTGCGGAACAAAATTACCGCCAAGTTCCGCAGCACAGCTTTCAATTTGTTTTCGATGGCAAATCAAGCATAATTGCTCTTGATTGGCTGGGATTACAATCATTCAGCAAGTTTCTGCAGTGTTTAGGAAATTATTTAATGCTAATTTGTCAGTCAAATTAGCTAATAATCCAGTGAAAAACAGTCAGGGTTGAAGATTTTCTTCACCCGCCCAGGAATAGGTCCAAACGTTTGAGACCCAAACGACAGGATGAAGAGCGTGCTCAGGCCTTTTAACATGCACGCCGCGTCACAGTCTCGTCCTCGAGATTATGCTCAATTATGAGCAATTTGCGGTGAATGAGGTGATGTTTTGGTTCGAGGCCTCAAACTATGTGGGATGGTGTAGGTAAAAAAAAAAAAGGGACAAACAAACCACAACATGACCTTGGTGTAAATGAAGGGCAGGATATGAGGTACCGCGAACACAGGCGGAGGGTAAAAATAAGGGACTGGTGGGGAAATGAGGTAACGGCAAAGAGGAGGGTTTAAATACCTGTACGAAAAAGCGGCAGGAGCGCTCCCTTTTCTGCAGCTGAAAAGGCAAAACAGCGTTATTAGAAGAGAAGGTTTTCATCAGGAAAAAAAATAAGCTTTAAAAAATACACACGACCTCTACGATAAGCGCTGAACTTAACAGTACCGGTGTTAAAACTAGCTTGCGTCATGTTTTTTGTGGGTGTGAACTAGCGCTTTTCATTTGGAGTCAGTTCCGTCTTTAAAACGAAACGAACTTTAAAAGTAACTTCGGAATCTAAATTGTTAAACGTGCAAATATGTTTGCAGTTTGTTTTTTCACGTGAAGGTGCTAGGCGTCATACGAGCTCTGTTGTCTACTAGCTACGTACACTCTCGACAGCCGCCAGCAATCCCCGCTCCTTATTTTCATCCTTTATTGAAAAAAAGAATCCATGGTTCTACATCTGTCATGAAGATGAACGTTCGCAAGTCCTTATGTCACTTGCTAGCATTACCATCAGGTAACCATATAAAGACGTCTTTGACACATGCACGCCAGAGCTACCAGCACTGGAACAACATGGACAGCGGCGAACTCTCCCTGTTGGTTCCTTTTCACCGCCTGTCACAAAGCGCCAACATCTTCTCCCAAACAGTTTCAGCTGGCTTTCAGAGCTAGCCCTGCAGTTCGGCACTAAGGCTCCTTTCTTCCGCGTTACCCCTCCTGTTAGCGCCACCGTCGGCGCCTCTCTTCTGCTCCCTTTCATCCGCGGAGTGTCGAAGATCTCACCGTTTGCAGACTCAGACTGTGAGCTAAACCCACTGCGCCGCTATCAAAGGGATTGTTCATAATGTTAGCGCAGCGTGACGAACAAACCCAGAGGCTAGCGTGACATTTGGGATGATACGAATTATACAGGGAGAAGAAGCGCCGAGAGAGGGGTGACCTTGAGGAAGCGAGGCTGAAAGATGCGGAGACAGGAAGAAAAAAAAAAAAGAAAAAAAGAAGACTTTCTTTCCTGTGAGGCTGGGTTTCTTGTTATTGTCAGGGGAAGGTGAAAGCGCTCCAGTCTTACTAGATTCACAGTCTCAGACAAGACGGTGAGGGCTCGTCTCTAAAGTCCGAGCCTTGGGTTTGGAGTGGTGTACCGACAGATCCGGTGCTTTCCAGGCTTCAGGTTGTTCCACTAAGCTGAAGGGCTGACATTTTACCACATTATCCTCTTTCCTGGATTAGTATTAGTATTATACTGAGTACTCGTATTTGTTTCCAGTCAACTAATCAAATTCATTCGTATTTGAGTTTGTACAAATGACATAAGGGGTCAGGTAGCTGGGAAGTTGAATAACTCAGCAGTAGCGTAAAAACGGTTCAGGAAAGCTGAAAAGCAAAGGTTTGTGGGATTCGGTCTCTTGTGTACATCACTGGAAGTGATTCTTCCCCCAGTCAGCTGTTACTAATGGAGTTCCCACTGAGCACTGCTTTTCTGCCCCGTGAGTAATGCACTTAACCCCTCGAGTATCCCCATGACGTCCTGCAGCTGAAAACCTTCTCCGTCCATTTTTGAACATTTACTGTATAGCTGTGTTTATATATATATATATAAACCTGTCAGTACGACTAAGAAGCTTTTGACTTAAAAGTGAACGACCATACAGATATAAAGGTCAATAGGGAGATATCTGCCTATATGCGTCAAAGGATGGATTTCCTGTTTTGGGAGATATCTTTATTCCATCTGGATCTGAACTGAGATGTGAGCAGGTGCTTGTATAATCCTAACTGCACCTATTCTCCATGTGGCATTTTCACGCTGCCTTTTATACACCCTCGTTTTTTCTGACATTAAATCTAACCGAGATAAAAAAAAAACGAGGAGTAAAGTACAGTTCGCGGCAGGCTGAGCTGGCTGCACTGAGGACCGCAAGGAAAGGAAAGGAAGAAAACAAGCGCGGTAATGTATACTAGGTGGTTTCTCAGCCTCCGTGTTTTTATTAGACTCGGAAACGCAAAGCCGAACGCAAGGGGAATCATCCGGACCTGACTGAGACGACCGTCATTAAAACAATACCTACTGTTCCGCGCTCTTAGCTCGAGGCCACGCTGGAATTCACACCCAAGCATAATTGCGACACGATCTGCCAGCGAATCCCAATCAACAGTCTGAAAGTCCTCAAAATCTAGTAATAAGACTTAAAGAACCCGACCGGACTCTACCGCCGCCGCGTAGCCTCTCGTCTGCGTACCTGTCGAACGATCTTAGCGCAGCGTGTGATCACTACCAACTAGCTGCTGCTTTTGGGCTGAAGGCTGCTTGGAAGGCGTCCAAGACATCGAACAGCTTGCTACAGAGCTTAAATCAAACACGGCGGCTGGCTCGCAAAAAATTTCACACTCGTATAAAACCCTAGTTTATAATCCAACGCTAGAGGACTCTACCAAGTTTAAGTAGAGCTTCAGGAGAGGGGAGAGAGAGTGTACCTTGTTGAGACTGCGAGCGGCGCTGTCTTTGCCGCCCGGAGTGAGGTTGCGCAGCTGGACGTCCAGCAGGTCCACCAGCTGGCCCATGGCCCGCACCGTGAACGTGACGTCCCCGGAGTGGATGCGGCCCTTAGTCTGCTCCGCTAGCTCGCGTAAGATGATGGCTGCTGTCTCTCCGGTTCGGATCTTTGAACAAAGCACAGGGGTTGATTAATATTGCATATAGCGTCGAATATTTTATTCATGAACCTTATTTAAAACAGAAATTTTAAATCACAGGATATACAACGATCAGCCATAACCTTAACATCATGTATACCAAGTAAACTGGTGACAGGATCATGGGCACCCAAGGCTCATTTACAGTATGCATGTGGTAAGCAAAAGTTAGTCTCTCTGGTCCGACCTCACAGGAAAGCCAATGTAGAACAAAGAAAGTCAATGCTGGCGGTGATAGAAAGGTACCAGAACACTCAGTCCACCATACGACCATACGTCCAGAGCTGCCCAAAGAGCACCTACACAATACTGGGCATAATCTTTTGCATTGTAATGTTATGGCTGATCAGTGTACAGTGCTGTGCATAAGTATTTACCCTCCTTAAATTATGCAATGTAACAACATTTAGACTCTCAGACTTATTATTGGTTTTTGAATATGTTTACCTGACATAATTGGTACTGTAAGTTTAGGTTATTTTATTTTTTATTCCAAATAACTTATATATTGTATGTTAAAGTTTAGGTAAAAAAAATATTACAGGCAAAACACCTGCTACAGTATGTATTCAAGTACTTAGTACTAAGTAAAAAACTGACCTTTCATCCTTTTTCATCATGTTAACCAGAATTCTGCTGCAAGAACATTCCATTTATATGCAATTTCATAAATGTTTATTTATATTCCATTTACATGAACTTGGCATATCTCAGGACTGCATGTTAATCCATAGTTCATACATTATTTCTCAAATTTCAGTAATAAGGAAATGGAAGGTTATGTTTTTTTTTAAGTGAAAAAAAAACAATAAGAAAGATTTAAAAAAAAAAAATTTTTTAAATAAAATTAAGTTTGGCTCGGTCGTGTAACCTGGAAGCCTTCTTTTTTTCCCCCCTTAAAAACCTATGTTTAACATAAAACACTAAAGTGTAAATGTTGATTAAGGAGTTAGACTAAACAAAAAGTCAAAGTCAAACTGGGATCAAATTCCTCATGAATAAAGGTATAAAACCAATTGACAAATTACAGAAGACTTCAAGAAGATAAAAAAAAAGCAAGCTATTGGAACACCTGACTGTTGAGAAATTACGGGGTAACTTGCCACCAACTTGCGAAAATCAAAAAAACGCATGCACACAATCATGCACCAACACCACTTGTACATTACAGGAACTCGGCTGGGAGTTAATGCTACATCCCACGCCCAGTCCTGGACCTCGTTCAAAGCCATTTTGACATATCTGTGGAGTTCCTGGGAGGCCAGGGTTTCAGATCATGCCTCTCGCGTACTGATAGAATTTTCCACCTTGTTGGTATCCAAGCACTAGTGAAACACTGGGATAAGTGCATTACTGTAGAGGGGGTTTATATAGAGAAATAAAGTTATAAAGAGTTTTTATTCTTATAACTGTGTTCTGTTATTCTGCACGATGAAAAAGTCCTGGTTTGACCTGAACGCCCTTGTTTTTAGAATGAAAGAAAATCAGAATCAGCAGAAAAACATTGTTATCAGGCAAAGGAAACTGAACAAGCAAATACAAATACATATGCAACTTCTGTATAATGCAGACATTTTATTTTTTTGTTGTTGTTGCTGTGGGTGTTTTCTTATCATAAGTAGCATAACCTAAACTTCTCAAAATGAAAAAACACACAAAATAAAATTATACAATATTTCTACCATGTGACTAAACAACCTGGTTCACACGCAACGCTTCATACGCTGTAACATCGCACACAGTCAGTCTCTTTATTGTTATTGAACAACACACTTTTCACACTTTTATACGTTCAATAATAAATGAAGTGATGCTTAAGCTTAAAGGATTCCATTTCGATACTCTTCATAAATTCCGATAGCGGAATTTCTATGAAAATAGAAAAAACAAAAACACTTAGGATCTGAATCCAGATACAGATATTAGGTTTAGTGAACAGCGGTGTTGGGTTACACAGGCCGAGTTTCACCTACGCTGAAGATCTTTAGGCTGCGTTCGATCCGCCTCGAGTCTAACAGCCCTGCAGTTAAACGCTCCGGCCAAGTGGAAGAAGCGCGGTTGCTGTCTCGCATGCGCTCCACATCTGCCGAAATCCTTCTGCATTCCACAGACTGTGGTTTTTTAAAACCATCAAGAAGCACTAGTATCCCCCCCCCCCCGACGGGCCAGGGGAAAAATACATTCTCGTCTGGAAAAGCCTTTCTACAGTAACTTCCAGTCAGCCAGAGTCGGGTGCTTTTAAGTCAAGACGAGGGGGAAGAAAAAAAAAATTACAAGCCTATCTCGGAATAAAATGGCTCCAGTGAACTGCAGCACTTTCTGAAGGGTGTTTATGTATTTTTTTATTTTTTATTTTTTCCACGAGAAGGATTTAATTAAAAACCTCCTCCAGCGCAGGAACAAATGTGTTTATTTGCTAATGAGAGCCGTGTAGACGGCGAGGAATAAACTGAAGCCTTGTAGTAGTCTGGCCTCACTGCTGGCACTTACATTACCGTGCATATCTCTGCCAGGCAGCTCCCGTAATCACACACACACACACACACACACACACACACACACACACACACACACACACATACACACGCATGCACGCGTGCACGCACACACACGCTCGTGCTGAAGGAATGGTTTCTGAGCACTGCTCCAATTTAGACAGAAATGTTCCAATTCAGTTGGGAAGAAAAACAACACTTGTTAGATACAAGTGCAGTGCATCAAGATACAGAGGATGACTTATCAAATCAATGGCTGAGGCTGGAGTGTGTGTGTGTGTGTAAGTGTGAGAGCGCAGGATGGCAAACTTCCCTCACACACCAGTAGCACAGGCTGGGTTTGAGCAGATCAGCGGCTGGATGATGGAGGGGATATGAGCGCGTCCAGACCCGGCTTTAGGAACGGACCTCGCGGCTCAGGGGCTTGAAGGCTTAATGAATTCCGACAGACGGGATATAAGGGTGTGTTTGCTCCCCTCGGGATTAGGTTAGCCTTCGCGTCGATTCCGTTTGGAAGCTGCTTCTATCCAAAGCAGGTCGGGCAGAAAACACTCCGAACACGAAGGTCACGCTTTAGTTTTAAACACGGCCTCGTAGGACAAGTCAGAAGACCTCAACCGAGTTCTTAGAAAAACTTCACTGCTGAACGAGTGCTGGGACAGACAGACAGACAGTCAGACAGGAACAGAGAAAGATGAAGAGGTAGGAAGACAGACAGACAGACAGTCAGACAACACAAACACGAAGACAGATGAGCAGACAGATAGATAGACAGGCAGACAGATGCACAAAAAGATATAAAAACAGACAGACAGATAGACATAAAGGAAGAGAGATGAAGAGACAGGTAGACAGACAGACAGACAACACAAACACAAAGACAGAAGGACAGACGGACAGATAGAAGACAGACAGAAGAAAGAGAGATGAGCAGATAAAAGATGGATAGATAGACAGACAGACAGACGCACAGACAGACAGACAGATAGACAGATAGATAGATAGATAGATAGATAGAAGGACAGATAGAAGACAGACAGAACAAAAAGAGATGGGCAGATAAAAGATAGATAGACAGAGGCAGAGAGATGCACAGACAGACAGACAGACAGATAGATAGATAGATAGATAGACACTCAGACAAACAGACAGACAGATAGATGGAGAGCCAGACAGAAAGACAGACAGACATAGAGAGAGATGAACAGATCAGTTCCTGTCCTTGGTCACGTCCCTGTGGTACCTCACTTTGTCCACTTGCTGATGTCAGTCCTCACAGAGCTCTAATGTTCTGGACATGGTCTTGTGTGTCCTATTCCTGATCGATACCCTTTTGACAGTGATGTCCCACACATGCTGTATAAACTCGTCGGAAGACCAAAATGACGTTACGAAACAGAAGGTCGTTTCTCCTCCGGACTTAATCAGAATCGTATCACTGATTTCACGTGGTGGAAGATACTAACTTTCCCAACATGCCAGCGAATGTGACTGGTTAATTCAGACACGGACCGTCTCAAGCCTTCTCCTTCTTTCTCTCCTGTCCACCCCCCCCCCCCCCCCCGCGTCCGCCGTCCCCACTCCAACACCCTTTTTCACCCTCGCTCCTTTTTGTCTTCTCTCCGTCTCCATCTCCACCGCTCGCTCCGTCTCTCAGGACTCAGTCTGACAGCTTGATCCTCATTTGAAAGTCTAAGTTTCCGCGGTAGGTTGATGGCCGCATCACTCGCAGGCGGAAATTTGCCTAACAGAGAATAATAACACCTGTGGTAAAACCGAACTCCCGTCTTATAAATCATTTGTGCCGGGTTAATGAAGTATACATAGACCCCCAAATCCCCAACTCCCACCATAATCACCTGACACTTGTACGAAGCCTCGCTTTAAATGAGCCAATTTCTGTACTTCTCCTTTGATCGCTTCGTTTTTTTTTTTTTCTCTCTCTCTCTTCCAGGAAAACAAATAAGGGACAAACAGCGGGGAGCATTGACTGTCTTTGGGGGATACTTTAAATGAAAAACTGTAGCAGGATCTGGAAGTATTTTTCTTTTTCACTTAAAGATTCGGTACACACTCACACACACACACATACTGTAGCTCTTGCACTCCCTTTTGTACCTCAATATTTTGATAACGGGCCAATCTGAGATTAAAGATTTGAATGCAACATTATAAGGTTTATCGCCCGCAGGACCGCGCGTGTCCTCGACTGACCTGTCACCATTGCAGGGATGTAAAGTGTGTTTTTTTTTGTGGGATGTTCTTACCCTCTGGTTTATGATGTTCACCCAAGATGAAGTGCAGTTACTGAGATCAGGACCTTGAAGATCCCACAGGCCTTCGGGACCCGTACACACAAATGAAGCATTGCCTACAGGGGAAACATACAACACACAATTCAGTACAACCTACAGTAGGAGTGGGGAATAAGGCCCCTGTTTAAAACTCTATATCTGCTTCAGGAACTGCAAGAAGAAATATAGCACTGTGCAAAGGTCTGACCACCACTTATTTCATCATATTACATTAAAGAAATAGGAACAAATGTTTTACTGTGACAGGCTCCAAAGTGCCAAAAGAGACAATTTAAAAATTGGTTGTTTATGTAACAACCTCAGCAGCAACCTCATTTCCCCTCTCGTCTGTTCCAACCCCTCAGTAATCAGCACCATCAGTATACTAATCATCACCATCCTGATCATCTCTCATGATCATCTGCACCTGTTTCTCACTGGTTTGTGCCTTAAATAGAAGTTGTTTTTTTTTTAATGCTTGAATGATACATGGGTAACAAATGAAAAACACTACTCTGAAACTGGCCTGGTACAGGGACTGGATCGAAAACCAGAGCCAAAGAAAGTCCTTCAAGAAGTCTGGAGAACTATTTCTCAAGACGACATTAAAAAAACACAAGACGTTCTGGCTCTTTGGAAGCAAAATATCAAGAAATGAGGAATGCCTCGAGACGTTTGCACAGTACTTTACATTATTGAAAAAAAGAGAAAAGAAAAGAAATACGGTATAAAATCCTGTTAGAACTTCACCCAAAAAGCACATGGGAAACCCAGTAAACTCTAGCCTGATGGAACTTTCAAACCTTGAAGCATGGACGCGGTGGCATACTGTAATTCCTTGAGTAGACCAACAACCCCAGTCAAAAAGTCCAAACTTTATGTCCAGTGAAAAGTTTGGACATACCTTCTAATTCCAAGGTCATTCCTAGATTTTTATTTATTTTTTACATAGTAACCATCTCTGCTTCTTATAATCTCTGCCTTCTTAATGTCTCTAATTGTTAACTTGTGATTTCTGAGGCTGGTAACTCTAAATGATGCTCTTCTCTGCAGCAGAGGTAAGTTTTGGTCTTGCTTTCCTGGGTTGGTTTTGATGAGTCATAGTGTTTGATGGGTTTTGCAAATGCACTTGACAACACTATTCTCGCAAGAACTGTTCCGGAGCGGCTGACCTTCGACTGCTGTTGTTACTTAACTCCCTAATTCCATTTGTGTTATTTCATAGCTTTAAATCTGCGGTACTGTATTTTTCAAAAACGTAGAAAAATAAACCCAAATTTTTGCCTGGTACTATACCCTGGAAGACCAAGAACCTGAATGTCTTAGAATGGGTCAGACAAAGCCTTTTACCCTAGAATGAGTTTAAGATAAGCCTTTATTTGTCAAATATACATTACAGCAGAGTGAAATTCCTTCCCAGCATAACTGGGGTCAGAGCACAGGGTCAGCCATGATACAGCGCCCCTGGAGCAGAAAGGGTTAAGGGCCTTGCTCAAGGGCCCAACAGTGGCAACCTGGTGGAGCTGGGGATCAAACCGCAGATTTTCCGAACAGTAACTCATTGCCTTAGCCCTCTGAGCTACCACTGCCCCTGAATGACAACATGTGCATAAATTCTTGGTCCCAATGATTCACCATCATGTTGGAGGAAAAGTATGAAGATCCAGATGTGCAAAAATAATTACAGACTTATCCCAGACAACATAAAGCGGTAGTTGTGATTGAAGGTGGTTCTATTGAGTCGAGTACTGATCCAGCAAATATGCCAGCCAGAACAGGCTTTCATCTTACCAACTCTATTGCTGAAAACCATTTTCAATATGTGATGCTACCACCACCTTGCTTTTCCGGAACTAAATGAATGCTACGACTAACTTTGCATATTACTAATGATATCTGGAATGAGCATGAGCAAGTCTTTGAATGTGGAAAACTGTTAAGGTGCAAGGGCAGGATATGATGGGAGACAATGATATGATGGGAGCCAATTCTGTTCTCCGAACCGGCGCATCCTTGCGATCCCATGAAAGCAGCTAATCGTGCAAACTAATCAGTCGAGAAGAGGCAGAAACAAGCCAGTGTTACAGAACAGCACGGAGGAAGGGAGGGAGGGAGGGAGCGAAACTGTGACAACATTGAACTGATATAAAGTTTGACTGACACTTCATTTCCCTCTACCCGAGCCTCTTTTTAGTAGATAAAGAGGAAAGCAGGCAGAGAGTGAGAGCGCGCGAGAGAGAAAGAGAGAGAGAGAGAGAGAGGAGGGTGAAAAGCGAGACTGGAAAAGTGAGCAAGAAAGTAGTAGAGAATAGAAAGACAGCAAGGGCAGGGATGAGGTGAGAGACAAAAGAAAAAGGGTAGAAGACAGAACACAAGAGGCAGAATAAAGTGCTGCAGAAGTACAGAGAAGAAAGGCGGTTGGATGAAGAAGAATTGTGTATATGATAGACACACACACATGACATGACATGACAGCATGCGCACTACCAGACACTTTACACTAAGGTAGCAGCTCCAGTCAAAGAACTCACACGCTATTCAGAAAGTTCCAGAAGTGTTAGAGCAGCCTAATAATGCAGTGCAAATCAAATTCACCTGGCAAAGAGAAGCACATAGAGAAGACTGAAAAGAAGGCAGCTCATTTCTAATTCATGGTGAAATAAACTCACAAGCCATTACAAGACAAGCTAAGGCTTCTTAATCGTCTATAAGGTCTCTGGCGGTTCAGGAACAAACGTGTTTCACCTTCATCGCGGAGTATGAAACATAAAAAGTATGATGCCTAATGTTGTACAGCTCCCCCATGTGCCATCAAAGTAGATCGGAATGGACTCTACAAGACCCCTGAAGATGTATTGTGGTATCTGGCGCCAAGATGTTAGCAGGAGGTTCTTTCAGTCCTATGACTTGTTTGTTCGAGACGTCCTCCAGATATTTGATCATAAGCATCTGAAGACCATGTCTTTGTCATTTTTCTCAAACCATTTCTGAAGACTGGAAGGGAGCATCTGGTGTGGAACAATAGTTAGGTAGAAACGTCAAAGAAACATACAGTTTCTTCAATGGTTGGACCCAAGGTTTCCCAGCAGAACATTGCCCAGAACATCACACTTCCTCTGCTGGCTTGCCATCTTTCCAAAAAAGGTCCTTTTTCTTGGATTGCTCTGGGGTCCAGTTCTGATGCTCACCTACTCATTTTGGGAGCTATTGCAAATAGACAGGGGTCAGCATGGGCACGCTGACCAGTCTGTGGCTACACGGCTCCATACACAACAAACCGCAACACGCTGCATGTTCTGACCTTTTTCACCACGGGCGGTTGTGCCTCAGTGTATTAAGACTCTGAGTTACTGATCGTAAGGTTGGCGGTTCGAGCCCCAGATCCGCTAGGTTGACGCTGTTGGGCCGCTGAGCAAGGCCCTAGTCTGCTCCAGGGGTGCCATCAAAATGGCTTACCCTGCACTCTGACCCCGGACTACTAACAAAAAAAAAGCTGTGACAAATAAAGAATTTCATTTTGTGCAGTAATGTAGTCTTATGCAACATTTAAACATCATTGAAAATTTGTGGGTAATATATATATATTTTTTTTTTTTAACCTTTTTTTTTAATGTTATTGCATTGTTCTTCTGATTGACTAGAAAATCATGGCCGGATGTAAAGGAGCGATTGGATTGTGGCAATATTTAAAACGTGACTCACAGCTCACATGCCGGGTTTCTTGTAATTAAATATAATAAGATACTGCAGCAATGTGGAAATCAGTAAGAAACGTCATTCAAAGTAGGAAACTAACATTAATAACACGCAAATTAGTTTTAAAATGTTTAAAAACAAAACAGAAAATATACTGTATTAGAGCGCAAAGGAGAACCAATGTTTAACTTGAACATTACATGGATAAATGAATTATTTCCTTAATTTATTTAGTTATTAAAAAAGAATTATGGCTGCCAGGATTAATTAAATTATTTATTTATAATTATTAATTGATTGTAAAACACTACAGTAGGTGTTATGGCCGCCTAACATACAGTATGTATTTCCTGGGAAATTAATAAGCAAGTTCGTGATTGACTTATGATTATGTTTCTATACTTTGTGTGTGTTTTGGTGTGTGTGTGTGTGAGTATGTTAACCCCACACTGCTTGATTCAGCAGCTTGTATTTTCTACCCACAACACATCGATGCACGCCAAACAGGATTATTGACTAAAGGAAAGCTCTCTCCCCAGCCTGTCTGTATATTTCCACAGTTTCAGACTAAAGCTTTTTGTTCAAATCCTATTTCCTTTACTATCACCAATATATACGGCATCCTTTGAGCCACCACACATTTCTTCATAGTAAATTACTCACTCCCTCACCGTCTATACCGCTTTATCCTGTATACAGGGTCGCGGGGGGCCTGGAGCCTATGCCAGGATACTTGGGGCAAAAGGCAGGGTACACCCTGGACAGGGTGCCAATCCACACACACTTACACACTCATTCACACACTACGGGAATATTTGGGAACACCAATCAGCCTGACCTGTATGTTTTTGGACTGTGGGAGGAAACCAGAGACCCCGGAGGAAACTAACCAAACACGGGGAGAACATGCAAACTCCATGCACAAAGACCCGGGGTGGGAATCGAACCCGGAACCTGAAGTGTGACAAATGTTTTATGTCGACAGGCTGTAAAGTGCCTAAAGATACAATTTCGAAATTAGTTGTTTATGGATCAACCTCAGCAGCGACCTCATTTCCCCTCTCGTCTGTTCCAACCACACAGCGTTCAGCATCACCAGTGTACTAATCACCAGCCTGTCATCACCTGCACGTGGTTCATGCTTTAAGTTAGATGAGTTTTTAATGCTTGAATGAGTCATTTTGTGGCTTAAAAAGGAAAAAAAAAAGGAAAAGGTGATTCTGGTGATATAATAGAATGAAAAAGTCACTATAAAGTAGAATGAAAACAGTATAATAGGATGAAAACGATCACTGGAGTATCAGAGACATGTATTATGAGGGAAATGTGTCTATCTGTCAGTTAACCCGTATTCACATTGTGTTAGTTAATTAATTATACATGGCATTAATTACCTATTGTTCCAAAAGGGCATGGCTGTGTGGCAGTGAGACCCTGGCGAGTTTTAGGCCAGGTAAGCTCCGCCTCCACAATAGGGTTACAGAACTCCGCGGCGTTGTTGGGCAGGATGGAGGAAGGCGGTGGCCGTGTGCTGAAAAGGGGCCCGGAGCCACCTGAGGGTTGGAGCTCGACGGTGGTGGTGTGCGCCCTCGGAGTGAACACGCTCAGGGCCGGAGATCTGGTTGTGCTAGAGGTGGCGGTTGTGGTGGTAGACGTGGTGGCTGTGGACACCGTAGTCGGCCGGGTTGTCGTCCTGGTGGTGGTGGTGTCCATGAAGACGTGGACCGATGACGACGACTCTGTAGGGAAAAGGAGAGGGAGAAGTAGCAGTTAGGTATGAAGTCAGTTCGGGATGCTTGGGGGACTAGAGGGAAGTAAATAGATGTTTGTATTTGGAGCACGACTGCATCCTGAGTCGCACCTCATCAGGGCTGCAAGAGGAAAATGAGAGAGGCAGAGAAAGAGAAAGAGACGGAGACACACCGCAGGAGGGAGAAAATAAAAGAGAGAGAGAGAGAGAGAGAGAGAGAGAGAGAGAGAGAGAGAAACCGTCAGCTCCAAATCAGCCGTTCAATTAGACTTGACAGGTTTCTACATGGGCCTCCTACCAGTTGATTTCACACACAGCATACACACACACCCAGAGAGAGAGAGAGAGAGAAAGAGAGAGAGAGACAGAGAGAGACATCTACAACGTGTTCGGTATAAAAACACCACACACATACACATAAACACACTACCGCTCTAGTTAGGCTAACAAATCAATACGAATGTTCAACATTGCCTCAAGAACAAAGCGGACTAGAGGGAAAGATGTCTTCAACAAATACCTCTCTCTGTCTCTCTCTCTCTCTTCCTGTCCATTTCCCTGTCCAGTTCTTTAAGCTTAGTACGAATATCATATGTGTGTGTGTGTGATGAACACCTAGAGAAACAAAGCAACATGAAACAGCCACTTTCTTTAACATGAGGCAAAAAACAGTGTTTTCAAACATGACCTTGAATCACAGCAGCAAGGTCGTTCGTGTCAGAATAAAAACGAACAAAAAAATAAATATATATATCAATATATCTCACTATGTCAAACATGGCTGCCTTGTAGATTCTGCCACGAGTTAATTGTTTCCATGGTAACCGCACTTATATTATGTGGTAAAGTGAAAATAAAGAATCTAATGGCTTTTTTTTTTTTTACCAATCCAGCATCCCCAAATCACCCCAGACACCAATTTCAGTCACCTCAAAAAAACCTTACCCGTCCCACGTACTAATTTTGCCTTATTTTACGAAATATACAGTAAATTGTGAAAAGAAAAGAAAAAAATGGCCAGAACAAAGCCTTAGGTTGCTGTCAATCAAATTGGTCACGGTTGGGGATCTGGCAAGTAGACTGACGTTAATGTTAACATAATATCTAGCTGACTGGTTGGCTGAACAATATGGTCTGACAGAATTTGCTTCCCAACTTAGTACTTTTACTCGCATTGTCAGAGGTGATGACGGCTCTCCGCATCTCCCATTGAGTCTCCGTTCTATTTACTGGAATAAATCTCAGCAGACTTTGTTCCAACAGCTAACATCATTTTTTTTTCTTTGCATTCTGTACAAAGACACCCAAAAACACAATGTGCCTCATTCGGTCATATTTGAAGGTGTGGGATTTTGCGAGAGAAATGATATGCTGGAAGCAGATTGTGCCTGGGACAACAGGGTGTCATTAATTTCGAGTTCCGTGTGTTTACTTGACACGCTCGTAGATTAGATATGCGTCACTTGAAGCTCCTCTCACAGCTGTATTAGGTGTATGGCACAAACATCGTAAATCACACGGTGCTGCTTTCTACGATCCGCTCAGCCTATGGCTGGTATCACTGCTGACCACCCGTGCCCTAGAAAGAAAACAGACTATAATATGCGCGCTAACGCGTACACCCACATACAGACATGGTGATTGCAAAATAAGGAGCTGAAATTAATTTTGCCAGCAGCACTTTATGAGGCTGCGCTGAGCGTCTAATTGAGACAGACAGCGAGAGGAACAGAGGAAGAGAAAGAAAGAGAGGGAGTGAATAAAGATTTAATAAGGGGCATAGATCAAATCTACAAGCCTTGATGTCTCCCGGTCGTGACAAAACACCACAATTAACTACCCGACGACGAAAATTCACCACCGAATACAAAAAACATTCAAGACTAGTCACTGATACACTACACCAAATACCAGCAAAAACCTTCAAACCCCAACATCAAAAATAGCAGAATCTGGCAACCAAACATTCATTCACCAATATTAATAACCAATCACTAGCGTTCACCTTCAAACACCATTACCACCACCATTCACTGCCGAAAACATTGTTTATCATTATGCGCTGATACTGACAATCAAATGCCTTAACACATCGAACATCAAATACTGGAATTTACCATTAAAAGTCAGTGTTCGCCTTCAGATACCCCAATGTTCACAATCAAAATACAACTATTACATTAAACACCTACAATTACAATGAGTAGTCAACATTCTTCATCACGTACACCAATGTACGCAATCAAAACAAGCCATCAACATTAAACACCAACATTGACCATGTGTTGTTAACATTCTCTACCAAATACACCAACGTACACAATAAAAAACAAGCTATCAACATTAAACACCTACGTTTACCATGTGTAGTCAGCACCATACACACTAATGCACACAATAAAAAACAAGCTATCAACATTCTGCACCAAATACACACTAAAAAAACAAGCTTGTGACTTTAAACACCAACATTTACCATAGGTAGTCAACATTCTTCATCAAATACACCAAAATACACAATAAAAAACAAGCTATTAACAGTAAACACATACATTGACCATGTATTGTCATCATTCTCCACCGAATACAGTAACAAACACAATAAAAAACAAGCTATTAACATTAAACACTTATATTTACCGGGTGTTGTCAAAATTCTCCACCAAATACACCAACATAAACACCAACATTTACCATAGGCAGTCAACATTCTTCACCAAATACACCGACTTACATGATTAAAAACAAGTTATCAACATTAAACACCAACATTTACCATAGTTAGTCCACATTCTCCATCAAATACACCAAAATACACAATAAAAAACAAGCTATCAACATTAAACAAATACATTTACCATAGGTAGTCAACATTCTCCACCAAATACACCAACACACAAAATTCAATTCAATTTCATTTGTATAGCTCTTTTAACAATTGACATTGTCGCAAAGCAGCTTTACACAATCAAAATAATTATTTAAGTTTGTATGAAATGCGTGTATGATAAGACTGTCCCCGATGAGCAAGCCGAGGACAACGGTGACAGTGGCAAGGAAAAACTCCCTGAGATGGTAATAGGAAGAAACCTTGAGAGGAACCAGACTCAACAGGGA
>JAQMYG010000013.1:11637183-11655714 GCA_030014215.1 Clariallabes teugelsi
GGGAGAACATGCAAACTCCATGCACACAGAGACGGGAATCGAGCCTGGCCGGGAATCGAACCCGGACCCTGGAGGAGACCGTAGCCAATGGACTCTAAATCAATACCAAGACCATAGCCAGTGGATTCCAAGTCAGGAACAACACCATGGACAGTCAAGAGCACCTCAAGACAAAATAAGTACCACATTTTGCTAAGTCAATGTTAATACAGAAACCGGTCAGTTTCTGGTTGTAGCATTTTCTATACTAATGTGTAATTTCCCTTGAATTATTATAACGTTCATACTTCAATATTATTATTTTGTACAAATAAGTACACAGGATAAACAAAGGACATCGGCTCATCAAACTTTCTGCGATCACATATAGTTATATAGCCTGATTTACATTATCATCAGCCCGAGAAATAGTAGTGCACAGTATAACACTATAATGATTCCACTTGGCGTTTGCACCATTTTCTTTTTCGAGTGCCTCACAGGGGCAGTTATTAAAAAATGGTGAACATTTAGCTGCAGTCAATATCCGTAATGCCTCTCGGAGCTGCACTAGAGCGAGTTATAGAGCAAGTAAATCCCAGTGGAAACTGCAGGACACTAATCATTCTGCCTGGGTGTGTCCCTCAGCTGTCTCCATAGCGCCTGTAACCTCTCGCAGACCATGCTTCTGGAGGCTCTGTCATTGTCCTTTTTATCTTTCCCGATCTCGAGCATGCACCGGCGACAACATTACATCACACTAACGACGTGACGAGAGAAGAGAGAAGAGAAAAGGTCACTGAGGTGGAATCCGAGGGTCATCCATAACGGAAAGCAGAGGAGAGAAGGGTCGAAGATGACAGACGGATGAGGTAAGCTCGAGCTGTCTCCCTCAGAAGTCGTCTTCATTACTGCGCTGGAAATGAGTTTCTTTCAGGAAGATGGTCTTGTTCAGACCGGGCTAAGACAAGTGTGTGGTTTCTCTTTGGATATATGTATAAAGCTCTATAGACGTTCATCACTGAGGCAGCAAGCAAAACAACGAGGATCCTCATCCATATGATGCAAACCCACACACACAAGCCCAGAACATAAACATTTCTCAGAAAAACTGAATCATTTTAATATTAACGATACAAAACGCTCTCATAAACAAAACCCCAGTTACGTTTTTTTTTTTTTTTTTTTTTTTTTTGTGCTCATCTGTCCACTTTCAAAGTACAAACTCTCTGAACTCAAGGTAAATAATCTGTATTTCTGTTAAGTGTTTTGTTAATTTTTTTTATTTAAAGGGAACAGGTTTGCGTGAGGTTGTCGCTGTGGAGACAAGGATCCTCAAACTTGGAATGCAGGAACACTGACAGAGAGAAAAAGATAAAGAGAGAGAGAGAGAGAGAGCGAGCGCTCAACACGCTGACCTTGGAGTTTGCTTTGAATCCGATTAAATCGAGAACAATAAGGCAGAGCTAAAATCTCCTCTATGAGTTGCATCGATTCATTCTTTCATTTTCCACGCCGCTTATCCAGTGTCGAGTCGCAGGGGGGTCTGGAGCCTATCTCAGGGAATTCAGGGCACAAGGCACAGGACTTGTGGAACATCGATGGAACAATTTATTAGGTTCACCTATCTTGTACCTGCACTTACTGCCCTTTTTAACAGGAAGCATTTTATGTCTGGCACACAGATATACTTTTACATTTGGAATAATAATAATCTGTGTAACGTCCAGGTATGTTGTCCAATATAACTAGCTATTAGAGATCGTTAATATTCTGTAAGGTATCATGATTCTTTTGTGTGGTGAGCAACTCCGGCCTTGTACCTTCTCAGGTCTGTGTGCGTGCGTTGGGGGTTTCCTCCGGGTACTCCGGTTTCCTCCCATGCAGATTAGGCTAACTGGTTCAACGTTCCCAGTTTGCTCGTCGTGTGTGAATGAGGGCGAGTGTGCGCGTGCGCCCTGTGTTGGATTGGTACCCCACCTAGTGCCCGAGGTATCTCCTGAGTAAGCTTCCCGCGACCGTGTAACAAGAGAAGCAGTAAAGACGATGATTGAATGCATTTGACGCGGTAATATGTTGCAATTCCTTTATGATCCTACAGGGGGTGCTCTGTGAACTGTTCACAAATTGGCAGGCTAATACAAATCGAACCGCCATATCATGTGGACTGGATATCTGGAGCGTATCTCGGATTAATATGTCGAGATCATTCAAGCTACCACTTTTTTTGTAAATTTTAAAATAAATACATTAATTAACTATTAATCTTTTTTTTTTTAATTAGTTATCACACACGTACAATAATTAATTGACCCCTCAGTGTTTTTGTATGGATATGAAAGGTAGGTCAGCAAGTTTAGTTTGTTTGAGGTTTTCTATATTAGGACACACACACACACAAACACACCAGTGGGGCCACAGCTGTGCTGGGAATACATGCCCGATGCTAGGATGCGCTGCGCTGCGAGCTCCAGTGAGCAGGCAGATCAGTCTTACACACCTACGAGGCACAGGTGACATTGGGCCTGCTACACACACCGGTCTGTATTTACACAAGCACACGCCCGCTCAGGAAGCCCTGCTTTCCCGGTAAGTATAGCGGTGTGAAGGCGAGTTCATTCCCGAAGAGAGGAGATTTGGCACTTTACAGTCAGGTCACCTCCTGAGCCCAGAGTAGCTAATGTGTTTAAGAACACCGTTTTGAGCACTTTCACTTAATAAGCAGTGGCGAGAACCGTGGCCCCGTGGCTGCATCTCTGCAAGGCGAGCCAAACAGGAACTTAAGAAGGAAGCAATTAGGCACAATGGCTACTGCCCTGCTGCTCACGGAGGGCGCATACACATCTCAGGCGTACGCGCGCGGCACAACCCCGGCGCTAACTCATTATCGCTGTTGTTAATGCGCGGGGCAGTAGAAGTCGAGCAGATGTAGAGGGAGATGGAAAAGGGAGCGATATTGAAAGGGATACAGCTTGCCAAAGGAGATGAAGATAAATTGAGCATATAGGGATGATGGTACCGGGTTGGAAATTTGGTCTGACAGGTTAGTGGGACAAATGAACACCGTACATCGCTGTAATTCGGTTTCGGCCAATTCCGACAAACTAGCTGGCTCTCCTTTATGATAGTACAGCTATCAACAAGACAAGGGAGAATGCTAAGTGCTTTTTTTTCCCTTTTCTTTTCTTTTTTTTTATCTTTTCCACATAACAGGACAAAGTAACATTCTCAAAGATGCTGTCTTTCACATTCGTGAACTCAGATTCCCATGATTAGCTGGAGACCATTTTTGTTCTCTTGAACTTCCAAGAATGGCCGACTTTGACAAGGGTTGAACGATTGTCACCACTTGAGAGCCATCTTGGTTTCAAACAGGAATGAACCCAACAGATCTCTGGCATCTAGTGATGGGTCGTTCATGACCGTTCTTTTTGAACGAATCTTTAACGTGACTCAGATGAACGAGTAGCCTCAAAGAGTGATTTGTTCATTTTCTACTGGCCGCGCATACGCAAATCATCGCAAAACCTCTGCATCGCAAAACCTCTGTAGGTTATGTACAGGAAAAAGAAACGAGTAGTTACCTTTGAGTCTTTGGTCCGAATCATTCGTTCTTTTGTCATGTGACTCCCATAGATGCTATGCAGTGCAATACACAGGAAACAGAATTGAACGGTTCGTATGAGTCTTATAATCCGAATCGTTCGTTCTTTTGTCACGTGACTCCCATAGACGCTAATGGCGTAAAGAAAACGGACGATTCGGACCAGAAGATATGAGAGGTGAGCTGCTCATTCTGTTTATTATAATACAGTCATGGCCATAATACAGCTTTTTTGTTTTTGGCTAATAAAAAATTATTTCAAATTTACTTTTTTTCTCCCTTTTTTGTTTTGTTCCAATACACACAAATGGAATAAACGTGGTATAGCAAAAAGTTTCTGTGAGATATACTTGATTTTCTGGAAAAATATCAGGGGTGCCAAAAATTTTGCCCATGACTGTATGTCCTTAGCAGCATTGTAATATTTTCATTACTGGAACTCGAACCAAAATGTATGTATGTAGACGTATTGGGGGTCTGTTTATTTAAAATGTAACATTTTATTTTATTTCTGATCAAAAGAATGAAATGAACTAAATGACTCGAAAAAAGATTCGTTCATTTTGATGATCAAGATTCAAAGAACCGAGTCACTAAAATGATTTAAACTTCCCATTACTACTGGCAAATGTGCGAGTTCAACTCTGTTCCAACTTAATAATACGCAGTTTAGTTGACTCATTTTATTTTATCTTGCAGATCATCATTGTCTACGATTTTATTTTTTATTGATTTTGTTTTGAATTGCTGCTTTCAGTTTGTTACCTTTTATCTACAATGGAAAGAGTCCTTGGTGCTTGAAAGGCACATCTAAATAAAATGTATTATTATTATTATTATTATTATTATTATTATCATTGATAATAATAAAACGTACTGACCTGCTACCTATAACGTGCTAAGCAAGCGCCGCACAATTTCAGCAGCTGATTCCCAAGACAAACAATGCACAGGTATTGGAAGGAAGCTAAGTCACGATACTAATGGCTGCTTTCAAAGCTTCAAAAGATACTCTCTTTGTCAAGGGGGAATAATGAAGTGGTTTCTAGCACGACTGAAAAAAAGAAGAAGCAATTCAAAACAGCTAAACACTCGTTTATTCTTTTTTTTTTTCTTAACGCTGACCGCTATCAGGATAGAACAACTAAATAAATAATTTAAAACAGGCAATAGCAATTACATCGGCTCTGCAAAGAAAGAACAACTCAGAGCCAGAATAACCGCAGCAAGTAATTAGAACTTCTTTTAATCAACGAGATGTTTTTTTTTTTTTTTCCTTTTCTTCTTCTTTTTTTTTGTTCTGGTGAGACTTCAAATGGTTCACTCGAGTAATTACTCTAGAGAAGTAGCAACATTTCTCTCACAGCTGGCAGGCATGTTTATTAGTAATAGCAAAAAAAAAAAAAAAATGAACGTCACACTTAGAGGAATCATAATTACCACCAAATAATTACCGCAAGCTTGACGGGAAAAAAAAAAAACTGACACGAGATGAAAAAAGACACAATAACAATCCGGTTTCCTTTTGTTCGCGGCTCTATTAAGCGTACATATTTCATTCCCAACCCCGTCAACCTTTTAACACTCTGCATTAGTGACACAACAGGCAAAACTTTTGCTACAACCACCAAAAATTTCCTCCTCACGCTGCATGCTCACTCCACTCTTGAGTGAAATAAAGGATACCAGGACTATTTTCACCTCCTGCCCCAAGTGGCCTCAACTCCGCCGATCTGTTTAAACACTTTCTCACATTTGGTATGAATCAAGAAGGGTCAACACATGGCTTAAGAACCTGTCTAACCTTCACACAAACACACTCGAGGGTAATAAAAAATAATACGCATGCACAGATAGCTTACCTGGTCGAGTGTCAAGTGCCCCGAAATCCAGTGAGTATTTAACCACGTGGTAGTTATTCCAGACGTAGAGCAGGTTGTCCCTGGGGTTGTAATCTACGGCGGCGATGTACTGGTACGAGTTGGGAAACGGGATGTCTAGGTAGCCATCCTTGGAAAGCTCCGTGTTGTAGATGTAGTCAATCCTGTTGCCTGTGGCCTCGCTGTCGTCGTCCTCGTAGACGCTCCGGAGCACATAGAGCACGCCGCAGATCATAAAAGCATTAGAGGCTGAACGCTTGTCGTAGGCCGTGTCCCATGTACCTTCCACGCGCAACGTGTAGGGGTTCAGCTGGCTGACCACTATGCGACCGCTGTTCTGCTCAGTGGCATAGATCACCCACAGTCCATTCTCGTCTACCGCCAGGTCAAGGTCCGACTTTCCACCCCAGCGGTAGGGCGACGTGTCGTGGTAGTTGGCCCCGGCGATGATGGCCTCGCCGCTCTTGATGCGCGTACGCAGGTCAAACTTGACAATGTTTCTCGTGCGCTCCTTGTTGAAAAAGAGCGCGCCGTCGTAGACTACGAAGCCTGTGCCGTCCACCCGGTGGGGGAGTTTGTACGTCGTCGTGGGTCGTCCTGCGATAAAGTCCTCCTTGCTGGAGTACTCGGTGAGGGTGTCTGTCCGGTACGGTGTCCAGGGCATGTAGTATATCTTCTCCGAGGCCTGCAGAGGGTCTTTACACCAGGCGCCTGACTGGTGATCAGACTCGAACAAGTGCTCGCTTTGGTAAACACCCCTCAGGAGGCCTGGACACAGGAAGACTACAGGACACAAGAGCACAATCAGTGCACTTCCACGATGGATAAGAACATAATTAGAGTGAGGACGATGAGATCGTTCGTTTCACTGGTTAATGTCTCTAGACGGTCGCTTTGTCCTGAGGACTCGGGCAAAATGAATTCAACTAATCTTGGTCATCAAATCAAAGTGATTTAATAAAAACATGCCAAATACCCTTCTGGGCTGATTTATAATAAAAGAGCAACACTTAAGTCCTCACACCATCTCAGACACTGATGTGACGCTAAAACGCCTCACATTTACGCAAGCAAAGGTTGCGCTGTAAATTTTGATAAATACGCCCAGGCGTCTTATTGGCAGTTGGTCAAGCAGGGTGGCGGCATCGGAGACACAATAATTATTTTATATTTATTACTATCTGAGCATATTCCCTCCCAATGGTAAGCCCAAGCAGATATAGTCAATTTATGTCATTTTGATTTATAATGCCTGCTTGCACAAAACTAATAAGAGCCCATCCCTCTGCTTACAGTTTCCCAGCGGAATCGAGTTTCCAAGCACATCTGAGCTTCGGTTTCAATAGCTATGGATCAGGAGCTCGATCCATACGGCTAAAAGGATTACTTTAGGAATATCATCTAATTCCTATTAATTCCACTATCACGTATTGACACCAAAGACAATATAATTTAGAAAGAGGCAGTTAGCAAAGGTTTGTAATTAAATCCTGCACTTCTCCGGGACTGCAAGGACGTATCGTCTACTTCTAATACATGCATCTTTTTTTGTTGTGTCTGAAAATAACAGTCGTAGTGAAATGTTGCTTGAAACACATACAGTAGCCCTGCATTTTTGTCTAACCTTTCCTCGTCCTAGATTGTATCTTCTTTCTAAAGAGATATACAGTGAGATTCCACCTTAGCTTAAATCCCATGAACGTTGTATAGCTCTAGGGAGATTAGACAAGCGTAACTTTTCACAACGATTAGACGGACTTGAGGGTAAGACTGATCTTGGGATCTCTGCCGATAAGACCGCTTTAAAAGACACGGTTCCTCGTGTGTCCTAAAATGCAAAAAGGAGTCCAGAGACGTTGAAGGTTGGAAACCCAATAACCATTTAAATTCATTATATATTCATGAGAAACCCTGCCGAATGATCTTTAGTTCCGGACGATATGACCTTCATTCCGATTCAAAGCGCTGCCCCGGTGAGAAAGTGAAGGGATATGGGGCAAAGCAATGCTTATGCAGGCATTATAAACCTTAATAGGGTATAATATTGGATGGTAGATATTCTGTTATATTATACAATCGTTATAATGTGCCCGAGAATGAAGAAGAGAACAAATTTTACCGTTCGAACATCATAAAGACAAGCTTTCTACGAGACACCGACTTTTATAAAGTAGTAGAAAGAACATTTGCTCTAACGTGCATTGGCATTAAACACACAGAGGACCTGGTCATTAAAGGCACAGTTCACCCAAATGAAAATCTACGCAATTATGCACAGTTCCAGGGTTAAACTTAAAGGAAGCTGACTTCAGATAACAAATATAACATGACTGTGTAACCACATTTACGTTTCAATTATCGCTCAATCCTGACGAGCTGTAACACACCTGGTTTAAGTCAGTCGAGTAAATAATCATAATAAATTAGGTGTGTTTTGGTAGGAAGTGTTTTATAATGAGAGGAATGAGAATATTTTCATAATGAGAACCTGAAAATGAGAATAAGAAATTAGGAACTCAATCAGATGCAAGGTTAACTCTCGACAGGTTAGACAATACCAAAATTATGTTACTTTTATAACCACAATGTCGATAACAGTATAGACAATAATTTCATGTCCAACAATGACAATACTTAAATGGTACACCAAGTGAAAGGCTACCGGGTCCAGCAAGTTAAATTTAGCCTGATCATGTGACAGTCTTCTTTCAGCATGACGTACTGTTAGCATAACATATTTGTTTAGTTAGTTTAGCATCATTACCTGTTTCAACTCTTCGGTCTCGTCTCAGCTAGCCGGCTAATTAGGTCTCTAAGTTAGCTAGTTAGTTTTTTGTTAATTTATGTTGTTAATTTATGTTGTTTTGTTAATCTGTCTTGTCTCAGCTAGCCAGGCTAATTAGGTTTCTTAATTAGCTAGTTAGTTCTGTTAATTTATGTTGTATGTAGCACCGTGGTCCTGGAGGAATGTTGTTTCAGTTCATTATGTACTAACAAATTTCCCACTTGTGGGACTAATAAAGGTTTATCTTATCTTAAACTGTATATGGTTGAAGTGACAATAAAAGCCTACTTGACTTGCCTGTGTTTTATTTTTCTCTTAGCTGACAAATTATATCTTTAAAAAGTTACATTTGCCAATATTTGTGGAAAATCTAAAATTCCAGCCAAAGTTGAAAGTTGCTAATATGCCCTTTTTATGCATTTATTAGTCAAACTGTCTTACAGTCGTTCCTCGGCATCCGAATGTCCCGGTTTGCGGATTTACACTTAAATTTTGCAAGAAATTTGTCTTAGCATGCGAAGCATTTTCGGTTGTCGGTTGCGTGTACATCAGGGTGCACATACTTTCAGTAGGCAATCAAAATTAGTTTTTGCGTCAATGGAAAGCCAAGTGAACGGAGTTTACATATTTTTTGTCTTTTTTTTTTTTTTTTTGCAGATTTAATGAAGACATAGCACCGTGGGTCCCAAGAATGTTAGCAAGGACGATAGCAAAAATAAAAACGGACCATTTCAGTTTTGTTTTTGAAGCAGCGGGTACCAAGAAGAATCATAAATTAAGGTTAAGTGAGGTTTAATGTTCATTTATTTTAAATTTTGCTTCATTTACATGTCTGTTCTTAATGTTTTGATTGCTTTTATATGCAAAAGTAGAATTATAGCATTGGAAATTGGTAATATTGGTAATATTTTTGGGATGGCTGGAATGTATTATCTGTATTTACATTATTTCCTAATAAGAAATTTATCCTTATCCCAGAACAAAGTAAACGCCAAGGTATCACTTTACTAATGGACGTCCATGAATGTCTCTGGTCTGATAGGGTTTTTTTTGGGAAGCTTACTAGAAATCTAGGTAATGTCACGTCAATGATTTCTTGTTCAATTAAAACCGTACACCAATTCTCTTAGCAAAGTAACATTAGGCTAAGTATATTTTGTGAAAAATAAAAGAGTACCATATATGTAGCTTAATGCATTGAGCTGTAATTTTACTATTAATTAAACTATTCTCAGCCATGGATTGACCCTGCAAAAGTAAACAAGTGGAGTTGCGGTGATGTCGTCATGTGATCATTAAATTCAGGATTCAAGCTCGTTGGCCCAGGGTGCTCTAGTCACTTGGCAAGATCGGGATTTGGAAACAATTAACGGCCAGACAAGCATGCAGAGTGAAGGATGGATGAAGCTGAAACACGAAAGACAAACACAGATGGATAGAACACATGTACATAGATGGCTGATTAGATGAATCATTCCCTTTGTCCACTAACACCATCCAGATCAAAGCGTCACCACGACTGTAGACAAAGCTCTATGTATTTATATGTATATATGGGAGAAAGCATGTAAGATATGCACATTTCATGGTTATCATTATGGGTCGCTATGAAATGTTTGCACTGTTGATTTAATTCCCCGTTTTTGCTGCTCAGTCAAACGTAACTCGTTACACAAACTAGATCAGATTAGTTGGTAAAAACTTCCTTTAGCTGTCTTACACTAATCAAGTGCATGCTGAGATTCTGTCATTCAGTAATAGCTTTAACCTTTGTTGCTTTTACGCTTGCCACGGTTGTAAAGAGTAGTTAACGGAGTTTGACAGCTTACACCAGTCTTCCCAAGTATATGTGTATATACGCGAGTATGTCTACACCCTCCAACACCCAAATCCCTCTACCTCACTCACTGCCTGCGCACCCCATCATAATGATGTCATCTCCAAGCCTGACAAGCTTACTGGTTATTGATCGGAAGATGCGCTTGATTTAAAATGAGGCGGCCGCGTCGATACGGCACAGCCAAACATTGTGGCGGGATCATATGAGATTTAATACACATCGTGCAAACCAGGCTATATTGAACGCATCAGTGTGAGTTTTCAGCAGTGCAGTCGGAAAAGAGATCGATTCTTTTATAATTACATGAGGTGCGTTCGGGGGGAAGACAGGTCTGGTTTGAGTATACTAATAATCTATGCGTGTAACAGCTCTCCGGGGCTTGGACAACTTATCAGATATGTTCAGCTTTTTTTTCTTTTTTTTTTTTTTGGTGGGTATTTTTTCAATCTGCTTTTCTCCAATGCTTTAGTTAGCATCATGATTCTTCTATTTGATTTATAAATGTAGGAATTTATATGCTTTAAAAAAAAACGTATGTCTTTAAAGAGCATGTCTTTTAGTTATCTAGAACTACAAGTTGAAATTTTAAATCGGAGTTTTAGTTTAAACACAATGATTTTGGCCATGTGTGGCATTGTCAATGTCAATTTCGAGTCAGTTTCAATATTTACCATTATTGAGTTTTGTTCAACTTATATATTTTAATTAAGTGGAAATTCTGCACTATTGATACATCAATCTTTTTTTTTTTCTTTATTTCTTTTTGTTGTAGTGCTACTTCAAAGAACCTGAACTTCTTCAGCTTGTCTCCTCTGGACTTCTTTTTCTTTGCCTTACCATATGATGGTGAGCTGCGTAATGAAAAAGGGTTCCAAGCAGAACAACATAACGGTTCAAAGAACCCTTGGGAAATCCTATGAGAGGCGTTCAAGTCAAAACAGGACTTGTAATGAAATTTCTCACACGTGAAGGTGTAAATCTGTTTGACATTTAAAGGCGACTAACGCACGGTACAGTGATGCGACTCTTCGAATGTCAAACGTTTTAAAGAAGGTTGTGTGGCCGTGAATGACGATCCTGCAGTGAACATTCGGCGAATAGGACGCCTCATCCATAGTTAAAAATCGACAGGTGACTTGTCGCCAGATTGCAGAAAAGATGGTTTGTGGAAATCTTCACCAATACCAGTCAACAGGAACTCGGCTGGGCTCACTCCAAGCCATTTTCACATGTTTGGTCTACTAAAGGAGTTCCTGAGGGGCCAGGGTTTCAGACATGAAGCATAGGGGTCTGATTGTGGCTCTGGGAAAACTTTCTACCAAGATTATATAGAGAAATATAATATATATAATATAATATTTTTTACTTTCATTACCGTGTTTTGTTATTCTGCATAATCGAAAGTCCCGGTTTGACTTGAATGCCCGTCGTAGTTTCACCAAAGTTTATCTGTAAACCCCTTAATGCTTCTATCATCTTTGGGGTCAATTTGACTCCATTCAATGTTCAAAGTCTTAAAATAAATGACTGAAAAAAAATTTTTTGCTTCATATCCAGTTACTTTTATACATACTGTAAACTTGGGTAACAATTTGAATTATGAAAATTAATCCAAGGATAAAATATGTTAGTAAATTTGAAGGTAACAGGAGGGTTAATTATTTATTTTTTTCCTGTCTGTCTCTCAAGAGCCTCAACAAATAAATAGAGTTTCAGGTACCAATAACCATAATGCACCAATGGAGTGGAGTGCATGAACATGTACAATAATATTTGATTGATTTTAATCATTCGAACCATCAAGGTTTCTATTCTTAACCTCTCTATTGATGAAGTAGGTTATGATTTCCAGCACTGTAACCTCCTGGACCTCCTGAAGCTATGCTTCAAGGACACCAGTTTGAGATCCAGTGATCTAGGGCACTTCATTTAAATGTAGATTGTGTTGACTGACAGAAACTTAATTTGGACGTTTTAAAAAAAAATTTTTTTTTTATCTGAAGCCAGCAGCAAGGTAGGGGAACCAAACCAATCATGGGTGTGGAAATGAGCATGAGGATGGGCATGTATAGAGAAAAGAAATTGTTCCATGGTTTTATTGAAAGATAACACGTGGGGAAAAACAAAACAAAAAAAAACACATATCTGCAGAACACACTTTCATAAAGAAAGCGTAAAAACATTCGCAGGTCATGAATCACACTTTACATGGTCCAGTGGCACTCCAGAGAATGCTCTTCTTTCTTAGAAATCTGCTACGAATGTTTTACGCGATATTTATAAGAGTGTGAAAAATGTCTCAAGGTTCTCGACAGTGTTACGATGACACACTGACACGATTTTGGGGGGTTCGGGGTTCGGGGTTCAGGAGGGGATGTTCAGAGAGGACATTTCACTTTACCTTTCTGTTCCACTTCTAGATAAGACATGGAAAAGAAAACAAATAGAGAAAAGAGAAGAGAGAAAAGCAGGAGAATGAATCATCACATAATAACCATAATATTGCAGATAATATAAACAGGTCAAGCTGTATCCTGTAGAGAGAAAGAAAAATGTCAAATGTGTTTGTGGAGAGTCAGTGTTCTTGAAGAAACAGCATTTGGGGAAAGAAAAAAAAGAGCCCGGGTTAAATATGATGCATTTGACTAAGAAAAAGTAAATACAGAATAAACATTTATAGCTGCATGAAGGTTAATAAATGACAAATTTCATTAAAAGAAAATATGACTGTATGAGGTTTTGGCTGTAGAGTTGAAGCGACAAAACATCAATTTCTTGTCAGGTTCCTGACACAAATGCACAACACTTGCAAAAAAGAGGTGTTATCTTTTACTAGGATTTGCTGAAAGTTAGGCATGACATCATAAAGTGAAAAACATTTGTTCAAATCAATCCTGTTTGGTCTTTTCCTAGTTTTATTATTAATATTATTCCAAGCTGATAAAAGATTGTCAATTTCCATTGGTCAGAATTGACTTTTTAAGAATTGACTTTCTCTTTGCACCTACAGGGTCCGACGTCGATTCCCGTCTCTGTGTGTATGGAGTTTGCATGTTCTCCCCGTGCTTGGTGGGTTTCCCCCCGGGTACTCCGGTTTCCTCCCACAGTCCAAAGACATGCAGATTAGACTAATTGGTGTTCCCAAATTACCCGTAGTGTGTGAATGAGTGTGTGAGTCGGTCCTTGTGTGCAATGGATTGGCAGCCTGTCCAGGGTGTACCCCGCCTCGTGCACTAAATCTGCTGGGATAGGCTCCAGGCCCTGTTAAGGGAACAAACATTTCTAACTGTTGTATAACTACGTTGTTATACAGGTATGTTATATAATTCAGGAAAAAAAATGCTAGTGATGGTGGATTGCTGTGCTATACAGTGAATAAAACTCTTTAGAACATGCTGATGATCGGAATCTTGCTTAACTTTACTTCTAGTGTACATTTAGGCAGTGGGTTACTAGACTACTCATCAGAAGGTTGTGGGTTCAAACCCCAGCACCACCAGTTTTCCACATTTGAGCCTTTGAGCAAGGCCTTTACGTCTATCTGCTCCAGGGACACAGTATCATGGTCAACCTTGAGCTCTGACCCCAGCGTCCAACTGCGATATGCAGGGGAAAAAAATCATTTATAAATACCTGGTATTATGTATCCAGAAGATGAGGAGAATAAACCATTGAGGTGGTGGACAGACTTGTAAATCTGGTCCTTTTCTTCTCTAACTGTTCTGGGTTTGAATCCCAAATAGCGTAAAATGACCGCCATTGTGCTTTCGCCAGTCCTGTATGTAGCATGTTTAATCCCTTGTTCCACACACCAAGTAGTTCCCTTGTTCAGGATCTACAGATGGATTTGCGATCCAGTCATTTGTTGATCGAAACTCAACATCTTGGAACGACTTGGAAACAATTTCTAATCCCACAAAGTGTTTTTTTTTTTTTTTTTACGATTATCAGATCTGAACTCTTCCTGAAAGTCATTCCTCTCTCCTCAGTACCAGACACACCGGCCAACTTCAACCAACGCGTGGCATCGACAAACTTGTCTCCTGCTGACGACTCCAGGGTGTCTCTCTGTGTGTTTAGGTGGGCGTGTGCATTCACTTTCCTCGTAGCTATTAATTTAATACAGCGGGACCAACCGTTGGCCTGAGAGACTGACAGCCAGATATTAAACCCGGTGTTGTACACGTCAGTGGAGCAATCTTTTCTGATGACTCTGATATTTCATATTTATGACACACAGAGGAATGCAGCCAAGTGTTTCATCTGATATAAAGTGTTTATTAGAACTACTGAACCCAGTTATTTATTATTTATACTGAGCATTAGAAAGGCATCGGAGACGTACACACACACACACACGCGCACACACACAATGCTAAATCTTCTCTCTTTCCACCCGACATTTGTGCCTTACTGATTTTGTTTTTTTTTTTAAGGGCAATTATTATGCATACCATGCTGTTATAACAAGACCTTTTTTAAAGGCCAAGTATAAGTAAAAGGGTGATTTTAATTTTATTTTGATTTTTGGTATTCACTAAGCAATTATTGTTATTACGGGATTTTTAGTCAGCTCAGATATTTTGTTTATGGGAAAGACGGAAACAAGGAAAAGTGCTCAGTGCTTGCTGAGGTGAACTGATCAACGGGTCTGTTGTAGTTGCATTGATGTATTTTAGTGCATTTTTTTTTCTTGCTATTTTTTTCATAAAGCAGTGCTTATATTTTGGTGACTTAGATGAAAAAAAAAGAAGGAATAAAAAAAAATCATAAAATACATTCAGATTGCTATAATTTTACGTTTTCATGGTTTCAGCTGTTGATAATGATAATAATAATAATAATTCTGCAGTATTAATTATTTTATTTTTGTTTGTTTGTTTACGATATCACGATACCTTGCGGTTTTATTAGTAATGTACAATTTTCCCGCTTCCTTATTCTATAAATATCCTGATTTGTTTTGATTGTAAGATTTTTAATCAAGCTTAGCAAATAATTTGCTCCTACCACTCCTGCTGATGTGTAAATACTGTAGATTTTTAGAGGAAATTAAATATGCAACATTAAATGTAACCACCTTAAATGCAAAAACATATTTAAATAATTGTACAAAGAATATATATTTTGGTATCAGTGCATGGCGATGTATGAATGTGATACATAACTACATAGCTTTTTTCCACCTCTCTCCACATGAAACCATGCATCCCAAGTAAATATACGTATGTACAATCAGTTGTGGCGTAAGGAAGGGTAATTAAAGGGCCCCTAAGTAACTGCAGGCCCCTAAAACGTTTATGCCAATTAAAAAGGTATAGGCTTAGTTTATTAGGTCCCAAGAATGTGTGAACAATGGAAGCAGACAAATATTCGGCTAAAATATAGCAAATGATGACTCGCATATTGTAGAGAAGCATTGTGATCATGTGACTATAAATTACGATTATTAAATTACTATTACATTTCTGATGAGTATCATAATCCAGAAGCTGTGTAATATCTCTAGAATAGACATCTAACCAAAAAAACTTTTAATATGATTTGTCTTTTATCATTAGTTTCCTTATAATACTAATAATACGCCTTTTTTATATTATATAGCATTAACACACATTATATGGCATAAAAAAAAAACCTCAATAATTGTTTCACGCTGCTCTCCTCTGCAGTGGGGTAACAGCGTATGCACACACTTATCAGTCCGTCCCTAATAAACCGGCCGGCTGGTCACCTCCACAATGACCACGCGGTTATCGGCTTTGCGCAATGTCTCTCGCTTGTCAAAACCAACCAAATGGAATCAGCCAATCGAGCGGCAAGGTCACTCCCTCACCAAGACGACACACACACACACACACACACACACTCAGAGGCACAAATGCGCACGCACACCGTGGACGATTTGTCACAACCCGTCGAGCAGCGTCACGATTAAGGAGCTGATAGAACGGAGCGTCAGGACTCGCACGAGAGAAAGTGGAGAAGAGAGAAAAAAAAACGAAGGGAAATTGGATATAAAAGACTTTTTTTCATTCTCTCTCTCTCTCTCTCTCTCTCTCTCTCTCTCTCTCTTTTTTTTCACTTTCTGAGTATTTAATAAGATTTGGAAAGGCTGTCACTGCCTGAGACAGTTATAGACTTAACAGTGAGGAAAAAGATTTGAGAAAAAAGAAACCTGGAAGCGAGAGAGCATTAAAGGCTCGGCCAGGGAAGTAACACGGCTGTCAGGCGGTGCCGCGTTATCTGGCCGTGTGTGTAAATTACTATTGACAAATTACTAAAAGACCACGGCAAACTAATCATCAGTGCAGACGTCAGTGTAGCAGAATGCAAATCCGCTCTATAACACCGTAGGTATTATAACGATCATCAACACGAATGCGTTCATTCATAACTATATACAGTATTCGAATTAAAAATGCAAATATACCTCGATATGTAACAACTATGTTTTCTATATTATTATGACATGATATAAACATTTTTTTTCATAATATTATATTTTATTATATCATTTATTATTATTTAACTTTTTTTTTTTTTTTTTTAAATAAAGGTCTGAAAAGGTCAATGTCAGGGATGGTGTTTACAGAAAATAATGCATTGTGCATACTATTTGTGTGAAAACATATTGTGAATGATGAGCAGAATCCTACAGAGCTGTTAAGTTGATAGTTGATCTTTCAGCCTGAATTAATATTCATATCGAATTAATTGTCTGTATATGTGACATGTCAGGGAGAAAAAAAATGTATGGAAATGCTCTTACTTTCACTACTAACAAAGCTTTGTTTTTTTTGTTTTTTTACTGTTGATTTCATGATTTCATTCATTGTGAAAAAAAAACCTCGATTTTTTTTCATTGCTAAAATCACCTGACCACACCTACCTAAACCCTTAGCCTAAACCTGAGCATTGACCCCAGCCTAACCCCTATCCTAAACCAGAGCATAAACCCGTCTAAACCTGAGCATAAAACCCAGTCTAAACCTGAGCATTAACCCCAGCCTAACCCCTAGTCTAAACCTGAGCATAAACCTGTCTAAACCTGAGCATAAACCCCAGTCTAACCCTGAGCATTAACCCCAGCCTAACCCCTAGTCTAAACCTGAGCATAAACCCCAGTCTAAACCTGAGCATAAACCCCAGTCTAAACCTGAGCATAAACCCCAGCCTAACCCCTAGTCTAAACCTGAGCATAAACCCCAGTCTAAACCTGAGCATAAAACCCAGTCTAAACCTGAGCATTAACCACCGCCTAACCCCTAGTCTAAACCTGAGCATAAACCCTTCTAAACCTGAGCATAAAATCCAGTCTAAACCTGAGCATTAACCCCAGCCTAACACCCAGTCTAAACCTGAGCATAAACCCCAGTCTAAACTTGAGCATTAACCCCAGTATAACCCCTAGTCTAAACCTGAGCATAAACCCGTCTAAACCTGAGCATAAACCCCAGTCTAAACCTGAGCATTAAACCCACCCTAACCCCTAGTCTAAACCTGAGCATAAACCCCAGTCTAAACCTGAGCATTAACCCCAGCCTAACCCCCAGTCTAAACCTGAGCATAAACCCCAGTCTAAACCTGAGTATTAACCCCAGCCTAACCCCCAGTCTAAACCTGAGCCTAACCCCAGTCTAAACCACTTCAAATTCTCCTTAGCTGTTTTCTTTGCTTGATACATTCCAATAATTTCGACCCTTCTGACAAGGCGACTTTTTTTTCCCTCTTCCAGACGGTGTACAGTGTAATACCTTATGAACTCCTCTTATATCTTGTTTCATCCCAGAGTTTTTATTTTTTTTTCCGTTTGTACATGGTGGTGCGATGCCATCCCACACGACGCGGATTAAAAACGTTACGAGCCCTGACTGTGGTTATTTTCCTCTAACAGCATGTCCCGCAACATTTTTATTCCTTCGACACCGCAGCCGTTTTCCATTGAGCGCTTTTTATCCCGTTTATGGTTACGTCTAATGTTGTGGAACGTCCACGGAACTAATTAGTTCCTTTTATTGCTTTCAGCTATAAACAGACATTCTCTCTCTCTCTCTCTCTCTCTCTCTCTCTCCGGCACTCGCTTTATTCCTCTCTTGAAGTTAATTAGACGGAGAGCAAAAAAAAATAAAATCCCGCCTCGGAGCCCTTGTCGGACTGTTAGAGGCTCCTTCCGTTAAGATTTTGGACAAACGTCTCCTTCGATGATGATGCGTCTCCTTTTTTTTATATTACATTTTATTTAATATATTATCATTAGATTATGAAAAAACATCTGCTGTACATGTATTTGTGGTTTTACACTACTATACACTGGGGTGGTGTAAAATGTGCCTCAGGAAAAGACATGTCTCTCTCTCTCTCTCTCTCTCTCTTTTTCTTTCTCTCTCTCTCTCTCACACACACACACACACACACACACACACACACACACACACACACA
>JAQMYG010000013.1:11674742-11689288 GCA_030014215.1 Clariallabes teugelsi
TATAATGTGTGGGTGTGTGTGTGTGTGTGTGTGTGTGTGTGTGAGAGAGAGAGAGAGAGAGAGACAGAGAAAGTCAGAGTATCTGATGGACAGGTCGATATCCTCCAAACTATTATGGTTTAGTGATTGCTGTACACTGTGTGTGTGTGTGTGTGTGTGTGTGTGTGTGTGTGTGTGTGTGTGTGTGAGTGTGTGTGTGTGTCTTTATTCATTACGGCTCCCAGCTGAGAGACTGAGCATCCATCTTCTACAGCCAGGACTGTCACCTACTGCCAAATTACTAGCACACACACACACACGCACACACACACACACACACTCTTCAGAAGGTCTAATATATATACACTATACACACACATCAATAAATATACTGGAATATTGTATTAGTCTAATTTTAACATGGGTGTTTATTAGTGTTATTACGGTAGGCCAGCTATTCCAGGAATTACGGTACACGACTGTAATAATCACCATGATTTGTTATCCAGTACAGAGTTGCGGGAAGCTTGGGGACTATTCCAAGAGACTTCGGGCACGTATTTGGACTGTTGGAGGCCACCGGAGTACCTGGAGGAAACCCACCAAGCATAAAAAAGAAGAACAAGAAAACTTCATGCACTCATCAGACCTGAGGTGGGACTCGAACCTTCGACCCTGCTGGTGGGAGGTCACAGTAGTAGTGTTAATCATTACACCATGTCACCCTTGTTGATTCGATTTGTCAGTAATACAGCTTATTTCTTCTTTTTTCGACCATAATCTGAAGTCGTCAATGACATCACCAAACCGGCAGCGTCAAGAGCAGGTGGAAAATTTCACCCGGGACTTCTCTCTTCTCCCCGATTCTGCCTGAAACTTTATAACTACTGTAACAAGTTTGTTTTCGCTTGTGTGCGGATTGATGGCTAACGGTCCCCTGTCTGTCTATACGTTTCCACACATTTCCCAGTTCAGGGACTTGGGAATGCAAATGCAGCATATTTTCAACATAATTAAACCAAAAACCCCCCAAAAAAGCAGATTTTTCAGTCTTTTTTGTTGTACTGATTTCAGTGTTCAAAGCAAAGCAGATGCTGTGAAGGCACACAACAGCAGCTTTTCTGAGTTGTCGAAGGGGTGTGAAGAAACGATGTTCAAAGGGTTTTTTTTCCCCCTTATAGTCCTCTGGGTATGAAGGTATCAGTACTGCCAAGATACTGATATGGGGCATTGGTGGGCTCAGTGGTAGGTTTCTCACCTACCGCGCGGAAGGTCCGGGTTCGATTCCCAGCCAACGCCCAAACCCCAGCCACTGAATGCAGTCCCAGTCCCAAGCCCGGATAAAATGGGAGGGTTGCGTACGGCATTAAAAACCTGAGCCAAATTGTTGTGCGGATCAGTTGGTCTGCTGTGGTGACCCCTCAACATGAGCAGCCGAAGACTAACAACAATATTCAGACTAAAATATACTAAGGCTGTGTGAAAGTAATACAAAAGTGGTCATAAAAAAATATCTTCACATCAAGAATGTGGACGCACCCTCTTGAAATGTCCAATGCTGCAGAATGTTTATGGCCATGGACGAGAGCAGATGAAGACAACGGGGAAAGCGGATTCGGGAGTCGGGTACAACTTCTAATAATCTAACAGAAAACAACTGGGAAACAGAAAATCACAAAGTCAGGCGGACGTTCCAATATTTTTGATCGTGTGAAAAATGGCTGGGTTCAAAGAAAAGGGAATAAAGCCTAAAATTCTGATCTGAAGTTTTGACTTCCTTTGATCCTTTTAAGTAATCTCAAACCATCCACAGAGGTCATTTTAAACCTACAGTACGATGAGGCATTCTGAACAGTAAGACCTAATCCTAGATTTTCTTTTCCCTCTCTTTGGTTGCTAAAACGCATTAGTCATTAAGCATTTCACGTTTTTTCAAAGCACTTCACGCTGTTAGCACAGTGCTCTATGTGGACCAAACTGTAAATCCATTGTTTGCTTGTTTTGACACTGAATGCATTTCGTGAACCCAGTCTTCAAAAAAAAAAAAGCCCTTGCATATAATTGTCGCTTGTTTCCTACCACCAGCCAAACGAGGTAGCCCAATTTGCAAATGTTTATGTATTTTGCTCGCGTCAACACTAATTACCCTGCAATACAAAGAAGCTCTTTTTATTTTTGGATGATCTTTATGAAGAAGTCGGAACTAGATTTATTTCAAATTATTTCACCTTCCACACTCAACCACAGACCTTCAAAATGGCGTTTCTTCTGTAATGTTACATCGCGGACACCTACATATTAGTCTGAAATATTTCTGATGATTTAAATATCATTCTGTACATCATATGATGGCTTATTGGGGCAGGGTTAGCTCAGTGGTTGGGGCATTCGCTACGATCTAGAAGGTCCCAGAGTCAAACCCCACCACCACCAAGTTGCTCCTGTTGGGCCCTTGAGCAAGACCCTTAACCCTCAACTGCTCAGATGTATAATGAGATAAAAATCTAAGTCGCTCTGGATAAGGGCGTCTGCCAAATGCTGAAATGTAAACGTATTGGGTAGCACTGTCGCATTGCGGTTCCAGAGGTTGGGGGGTTCGAATCTCGCATCTGGTCTGTGCACATGGTGTTTTATGGGGTCCAAGTCCAAAAATACATGTGATAGAGGCTGATTGGTGCTTCCAAATTGCGCCTTTATCCTATGGTATAACCCACTTCTATCCTATGGTGTACCCCACCTTGTGCCCTTAGTTCCCTGGGATAGGATCCAGGCCCCCATACATTTACATTACATTTAGGCATTTGGCAGACGCTCTTATCCAGAGCGACTTACAGTACATTTTTATCTCATTATACTGTACATCTCAGCAGTTGAGGGTTCCAAGGGCCCAACAATGGCAACTTGGTGGTTATGGGATTTGAACCTGGGATCTTCCGAACCGTAGTCAAATGCCTTAACCACTGAGCTACCCCTGGCCCTACAGAGGATTAGCATTATAGACAATAGATGGACAAATGGATTTCTGATATGGTGGCCAGCAATTAAATAAACAAACAAATGAATAACAATAAAGTGGAACCTCAGCATACAAATTTAATTGGTTCTGCAGGTGCAAAATTCATATTGCAATACAAATTTGCCCATAAGAAATAATATAAATGCAGATAATCTGTTTCAGCCACCCAAAAATATTAGCAATTTTAAAATGTTTCATTTAATGCATGCCGAAAAAAAAACCCCGTAAAATTAGCAACGGACTTTTGAACGGCTCCCGGATGTACAGTACATGCAACTTAGGCGGTGTTATGTTTGGTTCGTACGCTGAAAATACCTTGTTTTGTTTAATTACAAAAATTTAATTCTTGAGGTGAAAATAATCATTTATTGACATAATTTATCGATATCACCATCATACCGCTAGCTGTCACTGTGTCTGTGTGTGTCTTAGCTTTCGCACCCCCCCTCTACTTTCGAGCTCTGATTAGAAGTGATGTTGCTAATACGTTCCCTTTTTTCTCCCCGCAGCCCTCTGTTTCTACACTTAAGCTTTTGTAATTATACTCTTCCGAACGCTCCATCCGAGCCCGAAGAAACGGCGCTCTTCAATCAGGAGTCAACGCGTGAGAGACATTTTCCGAACAGCGGTTTGTAATTGTGAAGCGAGAGAGCTTGCGAGACTAAAGCAGGTTCTCATTAAACAAACACGGCCTGGCGTACGCGGCGTTGGAGGAGGGGAGGCGAAAGGAATGATTTGATTTTGGTAATAAAAAGGCGCCTCTCTTTGTTTGAAGGGAAGTGAGAGTGAAAGGAAATGGTAATGTGGAGACAGAAATGGAGACGGATTTAAATAAAAAGAGAGACGACATCAAGCCCAGGTGTCCCGGAAAGAACGCGAGAGAAACACACACACACACACACACACACACACACGTGTATTACTGCGTTGACTCATACTGTTAGAGATGCAGCCGTTCAACCATGAAGTAATGAAACATGACTCATGTGTGTAGCAGTGGAGCGGAGAGAAATGTTTAAAAGAACGACTGATTAAGGAAGGCGCGGTGGTGTAAATTAGCTATACACCATTGTCAAACCAGGCCCAATTAAAATAGAAACAGTGACAGCGATGCTACAGAATCCATGCACTCGTTTCCCAAAGGAGAGCCATCAGAAGACACACTGCTCCAGTAGCACACACATACTTTGGAGGGCTACGATTTCTTCAAGCTCATCATGGCAATTTCCCAAGGTCCTGCCAGACATGACTCTGATCTGAGCCGGGTTTGACATCGGGATTAATCTAAGGTTAGAAAGATTTCGGTCCTGGGTCAGCGTTTCGGCTCGAGTCTTCTGAGATCCTCTCCATCAAGGCTGGACTTGAGGACAGGGAAGGAATTGAAAGATGGCTCAGTCAAGTCTAAGACCCCAGAGACTGCTTTAGCTACTGCACAATAGCTGACGCAGCCGGTTTCTAGCCGGAGAGCTCGAAGTACTGCGGAGCGCTCTGATCAGTAAGGATCTCACTTGGTGATTTGATCGGTCAGACAAAACGTGCACGTAAAAGTCAGGTCTGATCAGTTGAAACAAATATGCTTACATGAGCGCGATCCACACGAGTAAACTTAGGCTACACCTGTTCGGGGAAAACTTATGAACGGAGCACTGGAATCATGTCGTAGCATAAGTACGTTCCAAGAAACCCACATCATTCGGTTTGTCTTGCTGTATTACATAGCACTCCTAAATTCAAATACCGGGATAACAATATCACATACCTGCATTAATATACAGTATAGGATAACATCAAAAGACATACATCAATATAACTAAGTTCTACTTCGCTACTGTACCTAAGTACATATTTTATATATCTCTACTTTACTTCAGTATATTATTAGTGGATCATTTTATCATTTATTCCACTACATTCTACACTAAATATCTGTACTTTCTACTTCACTACATTACTTTATGTGTAACATATTGTAATTTTAACCTTTACTCCACTACGTTCTACAACAAATATCTGTACTTTCTACTTCACTACATTACTTTATGTGTAACATATTGTGATTTTAACATTTACTCCATTACATTCTACACAAAATATCTATACTTTCTACTTCACTACATTACTTTATGTGTAACATATTGTAGTTTTAACATTTACTCCATTGCATTCTACACAAAATATCTATACTTTCTACTTCACTACATTACTTTATGTGTAACATATTGTCATTTTAACCTTTACTCCACTACATTCTACAACAAATATCTGCACTTTCTACTTCACTACATTACTTTATGTGTAACATATCATAGTTTTAATATTTACTCTGCTACCTTCTACAACAAATATCTGTACTTTTTACTTTACTACATTACTTCATGTGTAGCATATCATAGTTTTAATATTTACTCCACTACATTCTACAATAAATATCTGTACTTTCTACTTCACTATATTACTTCATAAACGTGTAACATATCATAATTTTAACATTTACTCCACAACATTCTACACAAAAAAAATCTGTACTTTCTACTTCTCTACAGTAATTGTGTAGCATATCGTTAGCTTTTACATCGGGAATAAACACGCAAACATGGTGCGTTTGGATCTATACCCTGTATATCACTAAGCCTAATGAAAAACCAGTCCGATATTACATGCATATTCATGATTTACCGATTTCCTATAAATGCAATAACGTCGACTAGCACTGAAGGAGGGAAAGGAAGAAAAAAAAAAAACTAAACGCGCCTAATCCCCCTCAGCAAGGTTTTAACCTATAGATTTGCTATCGACACACTTCTGGCATGCAGCTACTCCAAATATATAAATGCAAATCTCGTCAAATCTTTCCATACATATTTCCACTTAAAGGAAATAAAAAGCTTCCAGGGTCTCGTAAGTAGCGAGTCAGGCTTGGATGGTCTTTTGGACTCACGCTTTCTATATGCACAATTGAATGGACTCAGTTTGATTGGTGGTGATGAAAAAAACTGCTTAACTGCCAGCTCTAAAGCCCTCTGTTAGGGCTATTTGATTTTTTTTTTCTTCTTCTTCAGATACGCACTATATAATCTGGCCAGAGAAAAGGTTTAGTGCCAGTCTCACCATGCTTAATAAAAATGAAAAAAAAAAAAAAAAAAAGACTATAGAAGAATATACAAAAGACACGGCAAATAGTGGTCTATACAGTATGGTCATTACGTACGTACTGTAGAGATACTTGAGATAAACTAGTTTTTTCAGTAAACGTAGATTTCAACTTGAGCACCGTGATTTGTTCCAATGATATACTATAATTATGGTGATTAGGCTCTTCTTGCTCCTCATTGAGAGGCTCTTATGTCAATCTGGCCACACCGATCGTTAATATAAATGAGTCTGACGGTGATAAATTTTCTCCTGAGCTGTCAACGTACAGGGGAGCCGTTTCTATTAAGGAAATCTGAGCGGTCGTGAAATAACAGGATTTAAGAACAGGCAATCTTTCCTTGCTAGTTAATGGGAATCAAGAGCTACCACCCAGGCAAAGGATATAATCATGGTACAAACTGATTAATTTAAGACACCAGATGAAATAATGACGGAAGTACAGAGACTGGCGGAGAGAAAGCATACGGAAATTAACTTTCTTCTGTTTAGCAAGTTGAAAAAAATAATCTTTCAAAACAACCGCATGGGTGTTGAGGTTGCGAATTAGAAGTCAAGACTTTTCCCAGGTGCTCAGTATTTTAGGCTGTTAAAATGATCTTGTAATAATAATAATAATAATAATAATAAAAATAATGTTCTGCATTTGCTAGGTAAATACAGCTAACAGGTACATCCATTTTGTCAGAGCAAATCAACCAAAATGCGCCCCAGACCCTGAATAGCGTCTTTCTTCCACTCGAAAGCAGAGGGAGAAGGTAACTAAGGATTATTTTGTTACTGTATCTGTACTTTAATTTAATCAGGGGCAGTGGTAGCTCAGAGGTCTAAGGCATTGAGTTACTGATCGGAAGATCTGCGGTTTGATCCCCAGCTACACCAAGTTGCCACTGTTAGGCCCTTAACCCTGTCTGCTCCAGGGGCGCTGTATCATGGCTGACCCTGCGCTCTGACCCTAGTTACACTGGGATATACGAAGAAAGAATTTCACTGTGCTGTAATGTATATGTGACAAATAAAGGCTTAACTTGATTGAGTCGTTTTATTAGTGGAAAGAATTTGAGTAGTTACACTTACTCCACTACATCCTACAACAAATATCTATACTTTCTACTTGACTACATTACTGCATGGTATTGTGTTACATAACCAAAATAGTGTTTAGTATTTAGAGCGGTAATATCAGGACCTGCTGGCTATTATGCATAACTGTATGAGTTGCCTTCCCTAATCATGTACTGTAGCAGGTGTTTGAAATCAGGGGTGCAGCTACTGTAAGCTATTACAAGCTCAATATATTACTTACTTTAAATTTGAATGTTCTTTTGCTCAAGTATACATATAAATGAAGGACTTATACTTGAGTAATATTTTACCTAGGGTATATCTACTACCTCTGCTCATGTGGAAGTTTCTTTAAGACTTGAATTTATAAATCCTGTTATACATTTTTTAAATTAAATTACAATGAACTTAAAATGTCTGACCAGTATATTATATTACATGTATAATATGTCTATGGGTTGAAAGGGTTAACCAAAAAAGTGTGCCTGGTTTTAAGATTTTCTTATCTGTATGATTATGTTTGGTTATGGCAATAGTAGTCGTTAAACTATGATAAATAATGCGCAGAATTGTGTGGTAACAGCGTCTGGAGTAAAACCCGCGATGTGCCACATTCAACAACACTGTGATCTATCAGTAAAGTGGATAATAAAATTTTATTCGAGTTCTGCCAAATTTCCATCCGGCTCACGGTATCCCTATGCGAAACCTTCACATCTCTGTTAATTCAGGCCGTGGCGAAGCCGCGGATGATGTCACCGCCCGGCAATCAGGTTTCAGAAGAGCTTTTCTGGATAGTTACCAACTGTCCAAACAATCGCCAAGCCTAATAGCTTTTTAATCTGTTCGTGTGTAAACGCTTCCACCCACTAGTGTCCCGTCAGGACTCGGCCGGGGTGGGCTTGAAGAACCCGAGTCGGGCCCGATTGATCGGAGTCCTCTTGCCAGGACCAGTTTGAAAAATGATTTATGGTCAGCAGCAGGAATTTCTCTGTTGCTGCCAGAAAGACGGTGTCTGGTATCAGACGGAGGTGTTCCTCCGGGAGGAAAAAAAAAAAAAAAAAGAACCGTGATTTAAAGACAAAATGCAGCCCACCAAGTGGAGGACAACCTTTGTTTACATTGCTGAGAGTGAAGAGTGTATATCGTGAAGAGTGTTTGCTTAGGTGTGTGTGAACATATATTGTGTGTTTTTATGGCTGAATGTGTTTAAACAGGTCATAAAAAGTTCAGTAGAGCCTTGCTGGAATGAATGCACTCCTCTGGGCTAGGTTTCCTTTAAAGGACTTGACACAGCAGATTATTCAACGATGCACACACACACACACACATATGCACCACATAAGAATATGGACAAGGGGACCGATGGGATGTTTTAGAGCGGTGATGGAGTGTGTGGGGGTTTTGGTGTCTGTGTGTGGCGCACACTAAGACCCCACACGAGGAGTCAAAGAGGCACTTCTGACTGGAATGCGGGTGTATCCGCACGCAGCAAAGCGACCTCGTACCAAACATACCAAACACACAGAGGACCTTGAGCTCACTATTGCGTTTCAGTTCTACGTATCCATAGCAACCCTAATTTCAGACTCCAGAAGCGTATGCCTTCTCTCTCTCTCACTCTCTCTTTTCTCTGCAGTGCTGAATTCCTGTGCAACAGTTACCATTTGCGATGTGTAGGACAGTTTTAAAAACTAATTGCCGATTCTGGAAAGGTTCAGTACACACACTTCAGATCTTCATAATGAAGCTGGGGCAAATGCTGCAGAACAAAACAGAGAGACATAATAATTGTAAACAAAAGGACCAAATGGAGGAAAATACCCAGCTGTATTTCGAATCGTTGTTTTTTCCATAAATACAGAAAGAAAGAAAAAAACAAAACAACATGCTTAAGAATGAATGCCTGAAGGAAGTCAAATTAATGGGTAATAATGAGAGCTCATTTGTCTCTATAAAAAGAAATAAGAAAAAAAATTTCAGGAATGAGCTGATTAAACTTACATGAAAATTGCCAGACAAGAAAATTAATCTCATGAGGCAAAAATATTAGATTTATTGCCTCGATTTAAGCTATTTGCATCAAAAAAAAAAAAATTGACTTTTTGCAATTTCATACTTTAAAAAACGACTTTGCAAAAATACACCCTACAGCCATGGCGCCAGAGCCTCGCTTATTAGATAAAGCTTAATCAGAACCCCGAAATGGCAATTTGTCCAAGACACTGCATCACTGGCAGGCTCTTGGGTTTTTAGTGAACTTTAAATGCGGAACAATAACGGCTGAAAATGTCTCGGACCTTCGGATTAACTTTAGGACCAGACTATTGATGGAAAATTGATAATGCGGCGTGTAGTCCAAGCTTAATCAGCGTCTGGAGAACTGGGTCTCGGACTTTAACACAGTGAGTCTGAGTGGACAGATCGATGTGGGTCTCATCAGGGGAGCCTGAGGACATGAGACAGGGATGGACTGGATGCTGAGGTATTGATAGATTTTAGGTACAACGGTATCAGGGGCGTGCTATGGACACGACAGCGCTTTAAGGACAAAACTTAGACTCGGTCTGCACTATTGACATGGACGTCTCTCTCGGCCTTTCTTTTTCTCCGATAAATGGAGAATTTTCCACTCTGAAGGATGTACTGTGTTTCCAAAGATAAATGAAGTGTGGGAGAAAGTTGTAACAGAGGAGAGGATATTCTCAGTTAAGGCAAAATGATGAATATGCTGTTCTCTCACAACGACGATTTAAAACGCCTGGAAGACCCACATTATTTTAAGGTACCGTTTCCTAATCTTGCTCCTGTTAGTCCCCCAGGACTGCATGCATAGTCTTTCTCCACTTTAACAAACCTGAGTCTAATCATCAGCTCATTAGCAAGCCCTTCATTAGTTTAAATGAGTGTGTTAGAGAAGGGAAACACTACAAAGTGCAATCCAGGGTGACTAAAGGGGCAGGATTTGGGAGCGGAACAGAACAGGATGCATTACACACAATATGGGCGGAAGTTTTTGAACACCTACCCATCATGCCCATATACAGTATGATGGCTGAACATGAACATGGTTCTCCTCTTCGTTCGATTTTAAGAATCTGTGTTTACTGAGCCAAGACAAGATCTTAGTCTTGTCAAGGATATAGTCAATGTGTTTCAATCCATTAAAAAAGAAAAAACATATGTTCAGTGGGAATGATTTCAAAGCTCTATACAGGCCATACAGGTTCTTCTATACCAACATTCATAGTGCTCAGTTTTTGCAAAAGAGGAGAGTTGTCATGCTCAAACAAAACAGGTTCAGGCCTCTTAGTTTCACTGAAGGGAAATTGTAAGAATGCTAAAAAATTCTGTTCTTCGGGCAGTGGTAGCTCAGAGGGCTAAGGCACCGAGTTACTGATCGGAAGATTGGCGGTTCGAGCCCCAGCTCCACCAGGTTGCCACTGTAGGGCCCTTGCGCAAGGCCCTTAAACCCTATTTGCTCCAGGGGTGCTGTATCATGGCTCTGACCCCAGTTACGCTGGGATATGAGAAGAAAGAATTTCACTGTGCTGTAATGTATATGTGACAAATAAAGCCTTAACTTACTTAATTCTACAGCATACACGGACATTCTACACAAATTTATAATTTCAACTTTGAGCAACAACAGTGCGGGGAATGGAATAAAAGAGGAGAAGGTGGGTGAAATGTGTTGGAATGGAATGGGATAAATTTTGAGAAGACTGAATGCAATTGAAGGGAATGAAAGATACACACTGAAATGGAATGGAATTTGAGTTATTCAGAGGGAATGGAATGGAACAGAATGCAAGGCAGTGGAATGAGATGGAATGGGAGTTATACATTGGAATGGAAAGGAATGAAACAGAATGGAAGAAAAGAAACTAAATGTGAGTTGTACATTGGAATGGAATGGAATGGAATGGAATGGAATAGGAGCTACACAGTGAAATACAATTTAATGTTGCTTAAACCTTGGAAATAAAGAAAAAATGGCATGCAATGCAGTGGAATGGAGTTGAATGGAATGCAATCAAATGGATTGGAAAGGTGAGTTATACCACAAAATAAAAAAGAATGGAATGGAATATTGTACATTGGAATGGAATAAGGATTACAGTGTGAAATTGAATGGAATGGAATGGAACAGAATGGAATGGAATGCAGTGGAATGAAATGGAATTGGAATGGAAAGAAAAGAAATAGAATGGAAGAAAAGATATTAAATGTGAATTATACATTGGAATGGAATGAAGTAGGAGCTACACAGTGAAATGAACTGGAACGTTGGTTATACCTTGGAATAAAACGGAATGGAATGCAATGCAGTGGAATGGAATGGAGTTGAATGGAATGGAATGGGATAAAATGGATTGGAAAGGTGAGTTATACCATCAAATTAAAAAGAATGGGATGTAATAGAATGGAATACACTGGAATGGAATAAGGATTACAGTGGGAAATGGAATGGAATGGAATGAGAATATACATTATATATCAAAATGGAATGGTATGGTTTTCAATGAAATGGAATGAAATTGAATGAGATGAAAGACACTGAGTTTGGAACAGATTTTTTTTTTCTTTCAAAGGGACCATCTTTTGTAGTACTTCACTTTCAACATTTGAATGTATATATACAAAAAAAAAAGGTTGATTATTTGCAAAGAGGGTTTACCGCTCATAAAAATCAGAATGTTTCTACAAAAAGCTTTCAGAAGGCAAGAGCCATTCAGGTTCCATTTTCTTTGAGAATATACAAGAGAACAGAAAAATAGAACGAAAAAAAAAAAAAAACTCTTACTAAGCTGTGAAATGTTTATGTGACAGCTAAAGAAAGAAACCATGAGAGTGAAAAAGAAACTCGGTGTGAGGTACCTGATTGACATGAGCTGAAGTAAGAAAGCAGGCAAACCTGTAGACACACACACATACACAGCATACCAGCAAGAGAGGTTAAAGTAGCTCCATAGCTTTGGCCCCATCCAGGGCTTCCGTTCATGCCAATTTGTGAGTGTGTCAGAAGAGTTTGACAGGCTTTTAACTTCTGCATTCGACCCTAAGCCGTCTGTGACACACATTCACATTTTTTCCTGAGGTGGGAAAAAAAAAAGTGTGTGTGTGTGTGTGTGTGTGTGTGTGTGTGTGTGTGGGATACGGCTGAAGAAAAGCACCAATATGGGTCAATCCTTTCAATAGTATGATTCAATAGCCCTACACTATGAGACTCTCAGTGGCACTTGAAAATTGCACAAGCATCGCAGTCATCTTGTTCTTCTAAATGCCTGTATTCCAGCTGAAACACAGCCAGAGCACAAATCCGGTCCACGATACCCACCAAAGCACCGTAGCTTTAGAACAGTCCGGCATTTTGACCTTGGGTGTTAACTAGTGTGGAGGCAGAAGAACTGCACAGGCTGTGAGGACTCCCGGTGAACCAAGGTGGTGGTTGTGGAAAGGAAATATCTCTCTGCCTGCATCTCGGTGTTAGTTACCAATATATCGGGAAGTGAGGCATTAATAGACGTTTGTGAGTTTTTCCTAAATATTTGTGGGCAAAAAGACCTACAGTATTACATATTAGAAGCTAGTAACTAATTTGTTAGTTTGGTTTGTTAGTTTGATTGTGTGGAGCAATTTGAATTGTACAAAATGTTAAATTCGACTTAGATTCTAGTGGATTTTTAGTCACGAAACACTGAAAGTTATTTAAACAGTTACAAAATGGATGCTAGTTACAAAAAGGTCAAAGGTTAGTTACAAACATGGCCTCCGAGTGGCGCAATGGTAAAGTGCTCACCCTATCATCCGGGTGATGCTGTAACCTCTCGCAGCCGGAGGTCTAGATAGAGCTGATTGGCCGAGCCCCCTTTCAGAGGGGAGGGATAAGAGGTACTTCGTGCTCCAACATTAATCACAGATCTACAGCCAATCAGGGGCGTCTGTGAGCTCACGCAAGCGGAAGGAGTGGATAGCGCTGTCCTCCGAAAGTGTGTTACTCCACCCCCAACGGTGCGTGAGCGAGCAGTTCGAAGAAGATGCGGTTGGCTGGCGTCATGTGGTTCGGAGGAAACATGTGATAGTCTTCGGCCCTCCTGATTGAGTGGTAGTAGTAGCCTTAATGTGGGAGCCCCCTAGTGACTGGGAGGAATTGAACATCACTAAAATTAGGGAGAAAATCGGGGAAAACCAACCTTGAAATATTAGCTGCTATTAACAAATTCGGTGGATTCTACAATAGGTGACCGAGTCAAACCAGGAATGTTTGACACATACAGAAGACTTCAAGCACAGTATGATGATGAGCCTCGTAAAAGATTTGAACGGCGCGGACATTTTAAAGGAGTCTCCTGCAGTCGTTTCAGTGAACATTCACTGAGTAGAACGCCTGATTCTTAAAAATGGACATAACTTGACGCCAACAAGACAACGTAAGAGACGCATCTGTCTGTTGGAACTGTTGCCACATCCACCCTACAGTCCTGATCTCCACATCTTTGGACAATTGAAGGAGTTTCTAGGAGGCCGGCGTTCCAGACTGGAAGCAAACAGTCTGATCATGAGAAAGCTTTCTACCTAGATGGTCTCCAAGCACTAGTGAAACTCTGGGATAAGTGCATTAGTGTAGAAATACAAAACAAAATAAAGGAAGTTTTTAGTTCTGTTATTCTGCACAAGAAAAAATCCCGGTTTTAACTTGAACACCCTTTGTACTTAGGTGCTAGTTACAAAATGTCGGATGCTGATAACAAAATGAGACTGAGACGAAGACCTGACTAGAACCTAACTGTTTTGGAGTTAAATATAATATGGACTTTGTTACAGGGCATTCAAAACATTTGTTGTTTAAAGATCGAGTTTTATGGCTGAAAATACTACGCTATAAAATATTAATCATATCACTCCATCTCTCCAGATCCATTCCCTTCCTAAACCTTTTTTTTCATCCCTCACCTCCTTGTTCAGTTTTCTGTTTCAACATCTCTGTTTACTGCACTCACTTTAGCTCGTCTGTGCTCTCCTCAGTAGGTCTTTCTCTGCTACATCCATGCCCGTGTTGCGAGAGCAGTCCGCCCCCCCCACCTCCCCCTCAACTCGTGCTGATTGAATTAGGCTCATGAATAAGAATGCATCTCTCTCCAGAGCTTCCAGCAGAGAACTATTGACATGCACAGCTTCGGCATGCTCTGCTCCTAGCATTCAGGCCTCACTGGGGGCTGGTTCCTATCACTACAGCATGCAGCAGGCTAAGGCTAACCTTTAACACTAGAAGTCCCAGAGAGTAGTCATTTGGCATTTCTACCTATAAAACCCGCCGGAGAGCCGAATGGCT
>JAQMYG010000013.1:11703833-11719348 GCA_030014215.1 Clariallabes teugelsi
TACCTTGAAATTCTGAACATAGAATGTTATTTATTTTTATGAGTATATAAAGAAAACTTTAATATGCTTAACAATAATTCAGGAAGTATAACACTATGGTTCTAAAATGCTCTCTTTAGTTTATATCACCTTCAAAACATATGCAACATATTTGCCAAATTCGGGAAATCTGCCTGAAAAACAAGGTCAGTTTCATTTTCTGCTTCCTTTTAACCACGGAGATCTTTCAGCAAATTTACTAAGAATAATATGAGTGCTAGCTCGAAGACAAGTAGACTGGTGGAAAAACATTTTCTCATCATGATGAGTATCGTGAACCGATTCACGTCGAGAACCGATATGTTTCTCCAGCACGCGTATTATGTTCCAGGCAGCGTACTGTATATAAAAGACGTATGTACAAACGGTGTTGCAGAGAACATTCAGATTACATCCTTCAAGATTCTAAAGGTCGTGACCAGGAAAGTATGCAAAAGGCATTAGAGAAGTAGATACGATAAATGGCTCTCTAGTTGGAACAGCAGTTTGTTTAATACATCAGGTTTCAACAGCATTATGAACTTGAGAACTTGCTATTAAATACACATATGGAACAGAATAGGGATGGATTTCAGGAGCAAATCTTACCCAGTGAATACAGTTAAAGATCTGGACACAAGTGGTCCTTGGACGCTCTTTGAGCATAGCAGACCTGTCTAGAGTCATTTAGTGTACGTGACCAGCTGTATTTGTTGGGGTTTACCTGATATAGTGATGTTCGTGACTTTATCATTTGCGTGCATGGAATAAAAATACATCTATTTTATTCCATGCTGTGAAGAGAACTCGAGAACAAATGCACCAAGACAAAGAAAAAATATATATATTTATACGTCTAACACTTTTTCCAGTCGTTTCACAGCATGGAGCTAAAGATTTCGCCATTCCTACTGCAAAACGGAGCCTGGAAACTATTTGCGCATTGATTCACGGTCAGAATAGTTCCCCTGCACCTTAAATCGTGTCTGAAACACACACTCACTCACACATACACATATACACACAAATCCCCAGCTGTGAGGAATCATCCCATGACATTTTAAGCAGCTGTAAGGGAACTCAGGCCAAACCAACAGGCTCATCATCTTCAAAAATATCTTGGCAGGGAAGCTCGTACAAGCTGCTCATTAACTAATCAAAACGAAACCTTGAATATGCGAAGGCATCGAAATAAGTCTCTATAATACTACCAAATATTGTTGTGGGATTATTATTATTATTATTATTATTATTGGTACCACAGCAGGAAACCCAACATTGGATGACCTTTGTAATATATTCCTAAAACCTTTTCTTTTCGAAAGTTAGAATGACTTTGGTGAAATGAGGTTGAGATAACGTTGAATGAGCGACCCAAAACACGACGTTTAAAAGTATCATCTCATAAACAAACCTTCTTTATGCTTATTAGCATCCATTCGCACAACTCCGTTAAGTTTCCTACAGGGTTTAGAATTCTGATCAGAGATACAACAGCTTCCCACACACAGTGTGTGTATCTCCATTCACGCATCTCTTAATGTTATTCGCAATATTAGCTCTCTGGTTCATTTTCTTTCGGAAATGTTACTTTAAGGTGCGTTTTAGTCTCGTTGTTGTGAACGTCTGAGTTTAGCATTATTTTTTTTTCCATATTGTTCCGGGGTTAAACACGCAACACTCACAACAGTGCCGCGAGTCCGAATCCAACTTAGGCTTAATCAGTTTGATGTAAATGTTGTTTTGATGGGGCATTCGTTTAAAGTTACCACATCATCATGAAGCTGATGTAGTTCCGACCACCTTTTATCAAAATAATTCTAACATTTTTAAAATTTCATAGCCAAAGTTACATCAACACAACAAAAAATTCCTGTGTGTGTATATTATATATATATACTGTATATATTATTAGCTTATACAGTATGTGCTTGTTTAATGCAGGCATGCTGAAAATCCCAGGAGTTAAGACATCATGTAGGAGTGTTATATCAGTATTGACAGGCGCGAGTCCTCAGAGGTGCTGACGGCCTTCACTTCACATAAGCACTTCGCTTTGATATTAGCACCTCCGGTTAGCTTTGTGATGCTGGATTTTCAAGTATGTGCGTGTGTGTGTGAGCATGTGCTTCGTATGAGCCCAGATAACTGAAGCAAAGCCAGTGCGTGCGAGCTGGTGGCCTGCGGCCCGGAAAACCAACCCAATTCCCACTGGAGCTGAAATCCACGCTAGGAAGAGCAGCGCTTCCGAACAGACCTATCAGATAACGGGTCCGTCCAACTCGCATTTCAGAGTTCGTTTGGGGAAAGAAAAGAAAGCGGAAAAAAATAAGGATACAGATTTAAAGTCCTTCTAAATGGTTGACTTATGTAAAAGGGAAAAAAAAACTGTTCAAAGTTAAACAAGACACAAAGAACTAAACAGGAGAAATGAACCGTGATTTAAAGGATGTTAAATCCGGCACGTGTCTCTTCCTACACACATATGTGCTTGTTCTTTCTGCTTCTTTTTTTTTTTATTCTGTAGCTCCAAATCCAGACAATGTCTGACAGAAGATCTCTCTCTCATTCACTAGTGCAAAGCTCAGCTTTACCAGCCCACAGGAGTTCTTTTGAAACGCTTTTCTTTCTGTGTGTGTGTGTGTGTGTGTGTGTGTGTGTTTGGATAGTTCCTTCCTTGTCTTCTCTCTAATAGGCTTACACGGTGAGAAGGATCCTAGCAACAGCTGTGGCAGGCGTTCGAGTCCGGGGGCGCCGTTAGCCGATCTCGTGTAGCGTTAGTTCACTTTTCATTCCCTCACATGCTAATGAAGCAACATGGTGAGCCCTGTTCAGAAAAATAAATGGATAAATCACAAAGATATACAGCTCACTCTGTAGTCGAGACGTCAGTGATGCAGTAGGGGTTTAGCGATGGGCTCTCGTTTGGTTTCGGTTTGGGAGGCAAGAACAGGATATTTGTTGTTAGCGCTACTTGTTGGCTGCGGTGTTGTTTTTGTTGCTAAACGTTCGCAGGGTTTGACTCTTCCGGCTAGGTTTATACGGGAGTGTGTGTGCAGCAGCGGAACACACAAAGGATCAATTATCTTGAAGCACACACATAAACACACAAACACACACACACACACACACACACACACACACACACACTCTGTCTGTAACCTGTATCTAAAGCCAAGTCTCTGTTTTAGCTGGCTGGCTAGTGCTTTGCAGAGCGACGCCTGTAAAAAAAATCTGCATTCTTGTCACTTTTTGTCTTTCTGCATCACCGGCTGTTGGACACGGTGCTACGAAATAGTCGCTTCAGGTCAACCATAAGAAACTTTAACTGCCTTTGGCTTGTGTGTCAGTGTGTGTGTGTGTGTGTGTGTGTATATGTATGTGTAGGTGTGTGTGTGTGTGTGTGTGTGTGTGTCTTTTACTCAACATCAAATGCGAATTTGCTCGGTAGAACACATTGAAAAAAAAAAGAGAGAGAGAAAACTTATTGATGTACTGTACCTAAGTATGTACATACTGTATGTATTCCAGTTAGCAATAATAAGATAACATACATTTTACGCAGGGAAAAATCATAGCACTTATCAAAGCATTAGATCATGTGTGAGCAAGGTAGCATTAATATTGAACATTTAATTCACATTCATTAATTTATTAATTACACTTTTCTCCAATTTTAAGTTGAGGTTAGGCTTCACAATTTTTTTCCCCAATAAATCCCAGCCTTTGCGTTATGATTGGCTACAGGAATTGAAGCTCGTCTACGATTGGTTAGATGCTTTATTATGTGTGAAATGCGAGCCAATCAGTGCTCCTTATTCAGCACGAAAGCCAGTGAAAAGTTTGAAAATAACTACAGTTGAGCGAGAGTTGTTCTCATGGAGTTTACTGATCAGGAACGGAAGCAAAACTGCTCCCCATTTCTTACCTCCATGTGTAGAAAGAATATATTTAATCCAACAATCTCACCAGATCGTTCTGATCGACAGTTAATCCAGATCAAGCTAATATTCAGACTATTAATGGAATATTACACCCCATGTGACCAGATCATAATAATTTACGTAGGCCCCTGATGAAATTTCCCAAGTACAAATTCATGCAAATTCACAATCTGAGATTCAGCTTCAATTAACAAAGTAGCTTAAATCTTTAAAATATAAGATTTGTGGGTTTAAACTCCACTTCCTGATGACTACAGCAGCTTTCGTAATCCAGCTTTAATTAGAATACATCACTGTCGATAATCTCCTTTCTTAATTCCCTTATTTTTCTCTTGCACATCTTATGTGGATAAATTGTTTGCAGTAAGTCAGTGTACTGTATATGGACGCCTTCCGCATTTCAGTACCAGTTTCTGAATGTGCAATGAAAAACCAATATTCTAGACACATTCTGCGCGTCATACCTCTGGCTCATGATCTTGTAAGCGTCTGGAAGGTAGCAACGCGTGTTCTCCATCTGCGCAGGGTCGGCGTCGCAGATCTTGTCATCCGTGCGTCCGTAGTTGGCGCTCTCGATCATGATGACGTCAGTGCCGGGACAACGCAGCTCGATGGGGTAACTCTCACATGATAGCTCTCTCCGCACCACGGCCATGGGCACTGGGGCACGGCTAAACGCTGGACACATAAACACAGAGATGGCATTTTATTACAACAACTATTACAGAAGACTAGAACAGAGACAATGCAAATGTACCCCACGATGGCTTTTCCTATATTATCTATTATGTAGCTCAATAAAGGTCTTTTACATTGACTTTCCACGAAGATTGGTGACAACCTTGTTGATAAGTTAAAGGTCCCACATTATGCAAATTTTTAAACAAGTCTTAGAGACTTAGAAAGTCTTAGATTGACCACTTAACGTCGATTAACATCAGGTTAGCTGTTAGCAGTTAGCAACTACCCGCTAAAATAGCCTTATTTACTATAGCTCTTGAAAATGGTGTACAGAGATCTTCCAATGTGGGCAGAACTGGGAGGAGTTAAGCACTGAGTCGAGGGAGGGTCTTTTGCTATATGAGGTCACAACAGGGGGGGGGGGGGGGAATCAGATTTGCTTGTTTTCAACCATGGCGAAAAAAGGATTTTAAAAAAAGTCTAAAAATGTTTTTTTGTTTGTTTGTTTGTCTATAAGTGATTTTTTTCTTAATAGTTCTCCTTTAAAACTGACATTCAGTTTCTGTTTTGTTTTTTCTTCTCTCCAGAGTGACTCCATTTGGAAGCAATAAAACCTCTGAGGAACCTATTATTTTCTTTCTTCAAATATGCTTCACTTTCATTAACTAGATTAAGAGACGCTTTGTCCCAAACGTCCTCTATCTACACTCTTAGGGGGGAAAAGACGTTGCTGCGAGGTTAGCCAAATAGTCTAACTAGCTAAAACAAATATTACGCTGTCGGGAATCGTGTCAGCTTAGCGTGTCACACATCCTGCTAGAAGTAGCGCGGTTATTGTTTTAGAATTGAATACGACTTCGAAATCCTGTCAGGTAACCCTGGACCATCTAACTGACATTAGCAGTGAAAATGATGAGGCAATTTTTTTTTTATCCTGTTTCTTTAGCTTATATGAGCAAAGAGTGTTAGCTATGTGAATTATTATCACTAAATCGTGTATAAATATGATTAAAAATCCTGTCAGAAATCCTGTCATGGTAGCTTGTGCTCGCCAGCAAATTACTGTTGAGAGGGAAAATATAAACATGGTTTAAAAATCCTGTCAGCAATTCAGTCAGGTTAGCTTAGAGCGAGTGCCTAGCTAACATTCTTAGTGGAAATAATAGACAATTAGGAACATGCCTTAAAAAAAATCCTGTCAGAAAGTGAGACTTATTAACATTTTTGCGTTCATGATTCTGTCAGGAATTGGGTCAGGTTAGCGTACGTTAACCATGTTTAGCTAGCATTATCAGCGACAATAACACATCTCGTTTGTTTTATACCAGCGCCTCTTTATCTCCGTACCTCTTTACCGATAGCCAGACGACTTACGCTGCGATGCACGGCGTTTTTACTACTTACACAAGTTAAAAGTGACAAATGTTCGTACCTTAAACTTTAAGCGACTCCATTACAGCCGTTACTACTGTCGGAGATTGAAAGACGAGACAACGGAGCAGCAGGAGACATGATTGAAGACGTCTACAAATTTTGGAGAGTTAACAGATTATTCACGATAGAGTTTTTTCTACAAACTCAACAGGATGAACAATCACACTCGATGCTAATGTGCATTGCCGCGTGTGTATATTTGTGTGCGCGAGTGTGTGTTTGCGCTCTGAGCGTCTGTTTGATTGTCTCAGTCCGTTAGTATTACGGCGTACATCTATCTGAGCAGTCTAATTTCCCACATGCTGCACAAAACTATTCATTCTCATCTGTGGCTACGAGCACTAGAAATCATTTCATTTCTCACACACACACATACAAAAAAAAAAAAAAAACTGTCTTACTTTCCCAACAGAAAGCCTGAGGTTGAATGACCGTTGTAATTTGGTTGTAATGACGCTGCAATGGTGTTGAACATCGAGAAGATGTTGTTATTGAGAGTCAGACTTTGATAATATGGCGTTGAGATAATGTTGAATGATCGACCCAAACACAAAGTTGCAAATCTGGGGGCATTGGTGGCTCAGTGGTAGATTTTTTGCTTGCCCGGGTTCAATTCCCATCCAGTGGCCAAACCTCTGGACTCACTCATTCACTCAATGTCTACAGTATATCGCTTTATTCTGTATACAATGGCGCGGGGAGCCTGGAGCCTATCCCAGAAGACTTATGGCACTATGGTTAGCACCAGTGGTACACCCTGGATGGGTTGCCAATCCATCGCAAGTCACACACATACACACACTCATTCACACACTATGGGCAATTTGTGAACGACAGTTAACCTAAGCATGCCTTTGGACTGTGGGAGGAAACCAGAGTACCCTGAGGAAACCCACCAAGCACGGGGAGAACCGGGCCGGGAATCAAACCCAGACCCTGGAGGTGCAAGGCAACAGTGCTAACCATTAAGCCACCGACCCGCCCTCTTCTCTGGATGAGAAACCTCCACTGATATAGTTAATAATGCAGCTAATTAATGCTATGCAACATCTTAGCACTAATTTAATAGCACGATTTTGACTCGTTTTATCTAAAAAGCTGCAGATGTTCCAAAAACATACTATATACAGTATACAAAAACTGTACATAGCAAAAAAAGGGATAATAAGACTCACAATGATGCGATATTAATCACGGGAGTAAAGCTCTTAAAGATGGCTTTAGTGTCTCTCCATTTCACTAGACACTTAAACATCACCTTCAGCGAAAGCACTCAAACGAACAAATTGCCTCTGGGCAGATAGAGCCGAAATCACAATAAAAAAAAAAAATGCAGTAAACTGACAACATGGTGCTCAACGTACCATGAATGCGGCGCCGGAAAGAAAATGAGAGTGTTGTAACTTCAGGAGGAGAACCTGGAGTTTCTCCTCCCCGCGTTTGTTTTTCCACCGATCAATCGGCGCACGTTCGTGTTGCATGGTGTGAACATCTACAGTTTGTTATGGATCAATATGCAACAGCGAAAGAAAATACATTCACAGACGCTGAAAATCCGATAACAACTTAGTTTGCAGATGCTCGTCTGGAAGAAGGGGGGAAAAAAAGGCTTCATTTGGAATCAAGATGAGATCAAAACAAACTGAGTAACACAGGCACGGCTACGGAATGGCTGAAGCGTTTTACACGCAGCCCTCTGGCTGTTATTATGGCCACAGGTAATTTGAGACTTATTATTAGAAAATATTATTTCACAAAAGCAGGCTATAGCGGAGAACGGTCTGAGTAATCATACTTGATTGGGGACATTAGGACAGGTTTAGCATTTTAGTTTGCCATCCATTGTATGAATAAATGTGTCTTGAGTTATAAAGGAAAAAATGTTAAAAAAGTTACCTCACCGCCATGGTGGACTAATTTAAAAGTGTAAACAGCAATAAAAATTTAAAAAAAGCTGTAAAAAGAAGAGAGGAAAAAAAGAACTAAAACAAAGTTAAAAAGATCAGGATAAAATATAAATAAATGTAAATTTTCCACACAGAAAAATAATTTATTATATTTTGGACTTCATGCTAAGTAATTTATTAATACAATATTACTAACAAAGCGTGTATTCAATACAATACAATACAATACAATACATACTATATGTTTCGTATCAATCGATATCTAAGCGTCTGGAAAAAAAAACAACAAAAGACATTTCCTTGAAAGGCTGCGAGAGCTGGTACGTGACACGCGATCAAAGTATCTGCAGCGTCCACTGTATCGAGGTTTTACGTCCTCCCGCTGACCTGTGACCTTCGTATTGATCACTGATCTGGTCGAGCTACATGACCTTTACGAAATATCCTAAGGGGATGGAGGGGAAAACGAACAGGAGGGAGGTGGAGGTATGCATGGAGATTCTAGCAAGTAATTGAATTCCTGGTGTGACCTCTGATATTAAAACCCAGGGGTTAAATTAAAAGGCTACACTAGTGCTGAGATTACATTTGGTTTGTCTTAATGGCAAGAGGTGCTTTAACTGGATCGCAACACGAACTACAGCAAGGCAAGCGCTCCTTGTGTGTGTGTGTGTGTGTGTGTGTGCTTCCAGGGATTAGCTAAATTAAAGTCTGTTCTTGGTAAATATATACAGTACTTTGCAAAAGTCTTGAGTCACCCCTGGTTTCTCCATATTAAACAGAATTACATTATGTAGATTAATTTTTTTTTTTAATGGAAAGAAATGTTTTCTTTAAAAGGCTTTATAGTGCCTGAAAATACAATTTTAAAAAATAGGTTGTTTATGCAACAACCTAAGCAGCAACCTCATTTCCCCTCTCATCCGTTCCAACCACTCATCATCACCAGTGCACTAATCACCGACCTGATCATCTGTCATCCATCACCTGCACCTGTTTCTCACTAGTTAATGCCTTAAAAACAAGCAAAAGTTGACACTATATAAAAAAAAAAAAAAACACATGCGTTTAAAAAAAAAGAAGAAAAAAAAAGTTTGACAGGTTTAGTTCAATTATCTGAAATGTTTGCCTTTTAATATGTGTATATAAGATAATCAGTGGATTATCAATGTGATATAAATATAAAACAAATATATAATTTTCCGTTCAGCGGAAAAGCAGCCGACATTACCTATAAATTCACAATTTGTTTCGATTATTGAAATTATTACTATGCAGGAGTTTTAAACACTATACAGAAATAACAAGTGCGTTTATTAATAATAAGCATGGTTGATTCGAACCCGGACTAGGAAAATTACCCATCAGTCACTGCGCAAAAATAAATGAATAAATCCATGTAAACTCCAGGCATAAATTCCATGTGCCATTCATTACTATCATAATATGACGGCTGTACCGAAAGTAATGCAAAAGTGGACACGATTTGGTTTTTTTTTGTATTAACTGACGTCGGGTGTTTAAATTGCACATGCTGGTAAAGTAACCTGCGTGGTTTGCCTTCGATGCTTGTTTGTTGCTTTTCTTTAAACTTCTTCATCCTTCATACGTGCACATTGCTCTGGTCAGTGACAGCAATGTCTTCTGTAGCGCAGTGGGAGACCAGCAATTGCGACGAAGCGGGGTTATCAGAGAGGATTGGAAAGTCGGGTTTAACGATGGCGCAGATGCATCGCGTGTGATGGAGACTGTGTTGAGCTCGAACGACATGCTGTATGTCGGTTAATAAAAATCTTTACGCCGACTTTGCATTACTTTCGGTACATAGCATAAAAATAATAATTTGTAAGTTATTGTAAGAAAGATAGATAGCTATGTGTTTGTTTGTACCAGTGGTGCTTGCTCACAGTGCCCCAGAACAATTGATATCTCCACCGGTGAGGACGAAAGATAGTTCCCTTAACTGGCGTTTCCTCAACAGGGAGCTGTTTAAAGTGCACCACGGAACGGAACGCAGCACATTTATCAGCAATAGTGGAAGTTTCGGGGTGGCTTGGCAGGTCCGGGCTCAAGGGAGAAACAGAATGCTTGATCATCGTGGCACAGACTCAGGCACTCAGCACCGGGTGCCACCAGCGAGTACCGGAGTCGACAGCAAGTGCAGGCAGGATGTACAGCAAACCAGAGGAGACCATTAGCCAGATCCTCGCTGGGTGCACGCTGTTGGCGCAGACCAAATACATCAAACGGCACATGGAGGGGGCCAGCTACTATAGCTGCGCTGGCTCCAGAAGCTGTATTCAGCATATACTAGAATATGTGTAGGGTTGATCTCTCAGTGGTCGAATAGGGATCCTAGATTACGAACAAATCGAACGACACGGTGGTCACCATTGGCACCATTATATGATGGTTACCACTGACCCAATTGGACGCTTTGTTAAATAAAATCAGTGCACGTTGAACGTCCATTTCCATAACACACTTCTTCTGTGCAATTCTTTCTACTATAGACGCCTCACTGGTTCACAAATAGTCCAAGTATTTATAAAGAAACAGGCTGATTGCCTTTTTTTTTGTGAGAGAGAGAGAGAGAAAAAGAGCGAGTAATCAGCCACAGATTAGTGAGGTTTCGATCAGATTAGAGAGGTTCAAATCATTCGGGCTGGAGAAGAAAATGGCTCTTTTTGTGGTCATTACAAACTGAAGCGGCTCCCTCAACATTCGACTGTCCTCTCCTCCCCTCGCTCCTTCCTCTTGCCCTTCCACCCTGAGACCAGGAGTGACATTTAAAAGTCATCCAAGCTTACGTTCCACACACACACACACACACACACACACACACACATACATACATACACACAGACACATACACAAGCCCAAGGGCCTGGCCTTCATTATCTCATACAAAAAAAAAATAGGGAGAAAAACTGTGGAAATAAATGGCTAAGGGATTTACCTTTCTCTCTCTCTCTTTCTCTCTCTCACTGTTTGTTGAAAGACAGACCGTAGAGAATTGATGGCTGCGTTTCAAGACACTCTCCGCATTGTGACATGACTGACATCCTCAGACGATAACGGCGCAGGCCGTCCGTTTGTTCCTCAACCGATCGGTTTTGAAAGGCAGCGCGGCTCTCATGAACACTCTCATCCGACTTCAAAGAGAGCGTCTCGTCTCGCGCGGGACATCGTTAACTTCCACCGTTCTATAGCGAGGCGTTTTTTTTTTTTTTTTTAAGGGGGAGTAAGTAAACACTCGTCTGGTTTTAATATCGACTTCAGTCACTCACGCAGCCGGAGAGTTGATCCGAAGAAAATGGCGGTAATCGGAGCGGTAATCCCCAAGATTGAAATCCCCACACCTGAAATCTGTTCAAAATAGATCTGTTTAGCTTTGCACTTGTATTTCGCTCATCCGTCTACTAAACGTATTCCTTACATGGCAATGTTTAAAATTTTAAATCCCATTCTGTCGCTTGGAATGAGTTAAAATTACTGGTTAACATGATAACCGGAGCCTCTTCACACATCTGGGATCCTCATGATCTTTTCTTCTAGATCTTGTCCTAATAGACTGCTTCATCAATCATCCCGGGATTACAGCTCTGCCTTTTTTTCCCCCTTTAATTAGTGTTAACACTTTAGGACAGAAAGGTTAAAGTCACCCGTAGTGTCAATGGAGCTTTCGATGCTTTATCTTTCGGCATCATTACAATATCGTTACACCTGCATGGTGCACACATGACTAATACACTGACTGGCATTAACAGAGACTCTTAGCCGCAGCAAAACATTTGAATGGTGCAAACATTTTAAATGAATGACGATCTTGGCAAGTGGAACATCTCGCTCCAAGCTATTAACACTTGTTTGAGCCATTAAAGGAGTTCCTGGGAGGTCAGCATTTTCAGATAAAACGTTCTACCTTGATGTTCTCCAAGGGATGAGTGCATTTGTTGTAGAAGGTGATTATATTGAAAAACCAAAGTAGTTCTTCAAAAGTCCAGGTTTGACTTGAACACACCTTGCACTATCAATTAATAAACTAAACTCGTTTTAGTTTCCACATCCCCTGTACAGTCCCAACCTCATTTCAAGCCATATCTACATGTTCGGTTTATTAAAGGAGTTCCTGGGAGGCCAGCGTTTTCAGATAAAACGTTCTACCTTGATGTTCTGCCAGCACTAGTGAAATGCTGGAATGAGTCTATTTGTTGTAGAAAGAAAAATAGACATAGTTTTTTTCTCTCATAACTAATCAAAAGTCCAGCCTGTACTTGAATGCGCCTTGCAGCATCAATTAATAAACTAATAAACACATGACACGACGCACTGTTCTAGTAAAATAATTAATGATGGGTCGGTCTTTTGGGAACAAACTCAGATTAATTATTTCCTAATACCACTGCCGCACGTCCTGAAGCACTTTAATCCTTCCGTACTACAGCATCTTGACAAGCAGCGTGTTTTTTAATGACGGCTCAACAACTTAATTAGTAGATCCCGATCTAGCTGCAGTGCTGCTTCTAAACAGAGCTAGGCTACAGTTACTCTGCTGAGTAACTAAAACTAGTTTTGGTTCCTAGACGAATGTCATGTCAAGTGAATTTGTCATGACCGGAAACTATATATTTATTTGCACCTGAAAAATTTAGATCAAAGTTAATGGATAAATGAAAGTCGGTGAAAAACCGGCGAAGTATCGAATATATAAGTTAAAAATTAACAAATAAGCTCGTCAGACAGACGTGGTAAACAGTGTCTTCTTCGCCTCTAATCGCGGCGTTGACGCGAGAGCTTGTGTTTGTATCATCAGGTGAGGGGAAGCCGGTTAAAGCTTAGCAGACGGAAAAGATAAACACTGTCTTTACCCCTCGCGCGGTCCTGCAGAGGCGCTGATTAATTAACACATGAATCAAAGTGTCCCGATTGTAAAGGAAGTCGGGTCGTCCACCGTCTCCGAGTTTAACCGTCCTCCAACGCGATCAGTTTTTCATCATTTGTTTTAACCTTGATGCATTAATATTTCCCAGAATTTATTTTAAATTTTTTTTGATTGATTGAAGGCAAAGGTCAAATCTAGGTTAGAAAAATGTAAAGCAAAATTTGAACGAACTAACCCGGAATTAAATATTAAAATAATATTGCATCAAGATTTTCATTTTTTTATTTTTTATTTCTCCGCTTAAATTAACGTATATCAGAGTCACACAATGCTGGTGATGTGTTACAGCTTAGCGAGTGAAATTAATTAGGAATAAAATGCTTCCATCCAAAAGCTCTACAGTGTCTCCTGAACCTGAAAACCTGCTGAATATCACGGCTACGAGCTTTAACAGTCACGATCATAATCACACTGCAGCAACACATCTTTTAACACCGCACTAAATAAAGTGATTTTTTTTTTTTTTTACAGTTTATAAGAGTTCTATGAATATTAAAGCAATATAATATTCACTGACCTGTACATTAACTAGACTTCATACTTAATGAAAGCTGTTTTTTTCCCTAGCACCTATACTGTATATACTGTACATTTGGAGTAAGCTGCTTTTCATTAATTCTTATACACGATTAGCTCAGTTGCATGAACGTTACACTTAAGTAAAGGTTATTTATAAGGCTATTGAGAGCAGGATGCAAGACCGTAAACTCGGCATTTTATTCAGGTTAAAATATCAAGTGATGGTTATGTGCAGGTCAAAAAGAACGAATCTTTTAATTGGAAAAAAAAACAAAAAAAAAACATGAATGTCTTGGGGGGGGAAAAAATCAATCAATGTGGGACACAGAACGGGTAAGAATATTCAGTAATATACAGTACAGTACAAACCAAAGCCATAAGAATAAAAACGTTAACAATAAAACGACTTAGGTTTTGGGTTCAGTTCTGACCCTATCTGGGAGTGTCCTATGGTGTCTAGTACCAGGAAGTTGACATCAGGTGCTGCGGGTTGCGAAATGGATCAAACCTGATAGTTTGGCGCATCTTGTTTCGATTACGATCCAGGGAGTTTGAAACCCGAGTCGGTGTCCTTGGGCTCTTTACCTGATGGATTCTGTGAGATCTTCATTGAGTTTTCTGTGAAATCGGACTGGACAGGCTTGCCTTTGGTGCCCGCAGGCATGGGTGAGCCCTGGGTGCCCATCATCCTGTCACCAGTTTGCTGGTTTATAGTTGGGAATCAATGTGGTTCAGTTCACCTATCACTTGTCATAATGTTATGGCTTTTATTTTTATCTCTTTCTACATACTGAAGGCGTCCAAAATATGCAATACTGTCCTTTGAACAGCCGATATTGAGATGTATCTGCTACTCATGCTCTGTAAACTCTTCATAACGGCTCTAATCTGAGGTGCTGTTCGTTAATTGGTGATTTCTGAGGCTGGTAACTCTAAATGAGGTAAGTTTTGGTCTTGTTTTCCTGGGAAGGTCTTCATGAGAGCCAGTTTCATCATGGTGCTTGATGGGTTTCGCAAAAATGCACCTGACACAATACTGTTCTTGCAAGAACTATTCCAGAAGAGCTGACCTTCATGTCTTGAAATAACATTTGACTGTTGTTGTTGTTGTTAGTTAATTACATAAAGCCGTATATCATCTCATAGATTCGAAAAAAAATCTGTATTGTTCTAAAATGTTGAAAATAAATCACTTTACAAGGTGTGTCCGGTAAATAACAAAAGCATTTTAAAATGCATTAATTTATTATTAATTAAATTGTACTTTCTTTTTATGATTCTGCTGGTATATCATCATGTCTTCTTTGTCAACGTTCACGGTTCTCCAACTCGAAATCATTTTCTCAAAATTCTCTCCAGCACACCAGAAAGGCATGTTTGACCCTTGTTAATCAATCCTCTCTGATTGGTTATTTAACTGGACCCTCGAGCCGAGTGACGCTAATCAGCCTCTATTGACTGAATCCCCCCCCCAAAAAAAAAAGAAAAGAAAAAAGCCTTCCTGAGCTCGTCTAGAAACACAGACAGCAGGAGAGGGGCTGATATTTTGGTTGGCTTGATTGCAGATTGAAAGCAGAGTGACAGCACTCTCACACTTGACTGATAGCTTCTGATGGCTTGACCAATGAACCAACTAAGCTAATTAGCTTCAATCTGGGCACCGAACTAGCTCTGCTCTCGAGCCCTGTCTGCCTCGCGCGAGCACAGGCTATTTGTTTTTCCTTCCGCCATCCCTGCATTGACATTTCTGAACATCGCGGCTGGCCACCGGAGTGAGAGTAACCTTCGAGGCGGGAGGACGTGTTCGCCTTTCCTGTCAGTCAGAAGAAGCAAGAGGGAAATTAGCCTAGTGTGTTGGGAAATTAGCCGCCGGCACATCGTGTGAATAGAGATGCGCGAGCGGGCGTGCAGGCGAGGATCGTGTGAATGGTAATTGAACCGCTCCGGATCGCACCTCGGCTCTGCTAACTGACTAATGCGCGGTTAGGAGTCTGACTTTGTGCTAGCGCAGCTAAAACTCGAGAAAAGTTTCAAGATGAGGAAATCTTCTGGTCAGGGCCAAACAAG
>JAQMYG010000013.1:11728422-11738938 GCA_030014215.1 Clariallabes teugelsi
CAAGACTTAATGTACATTGTTTTCTATGCGCATGTTTGAAAGTAATATATGCAGGTAGATTACATAAATTTGCTGGACCATAGTGTCAAAATATTTTACTGGAAACGCCGTAGCAAAGACAAATAGATTGCCAGCAGTAGCCACATCTTCCTTCAAAATACGCAATGGCATGTTTTGTCCATATATTTTTTTTTGCATAATTCATATAGTAGTGAAATATGTCACGGAATGTGAAGATGTACTGGAAAAATAAATCCAATATATGGCGTTTCTCTCTCTCTCTCTCTCTCTCTCTCTCTCTCTTTTTGACCTTTATCGCGTTGCGGATAGTACTCACTAATGTACCCTGACATAATGGGAGATGTGGACCTCCTTATGGTTTTTTATCAACGCGCCTCGAGTTTCATTATGGTTTTAAAGCCAAACTTTATGAATGAAATGCGATTTTCTCTCTCTCTCTCTCCCCCTCTTCCTCAACCCCCTCCTCTTCTTCCTTTCCTCATGTCGCCCCCTCCCCCCCACCCAGCGCTGTTTCCTCCATTCCTTCTTGCACCCACTCATCTTTCTTTTATCCTAACAACTGCGTTTTGTGCACTCATATAGCATATTACCTTTTAATCCGTCACTTTTATTGTATTTCATTCATAAAACTGCTTGTGGCGATACGCGAGTGAGTGCGGATGTCAGCTGGCGATAGGTGGCACAGAGGGAAGGACGTAATGACTTTTAAAAAAAAAAAATATATATATATATATAGCAGCACAGAATATTGACGAATATTTCAATCTAATATGTGTGTACGATCCTTTGCGCTTATTATCGTAGACTGTGTGTTAAACTGGACATACTGATGTCGAAAAATATCGCGGCAACATTGTGGCTGTGCTCACATACCGCGGGCCTCGTACAGCTACAGTAATGGGCGCGTTCATTGATATATCTCACTGGATTGATATATCTCACTGGATTGATATATCTCACGTTTTGTTTTTCGTTCTTTAACAAAAACGAAGTGCAGTTTTATTGTTGCCATTAATCCACCTAACTCTTTTGAACGAAGCTGTTTCATATTAACACATTCACCTATTATATCTCATCTCGGTTTACACCAAACATCAAAGAATATTAAGACAACGATCTGTATGAATATCTGTATGAGTTTCCTGTAATGAAAGAGAGAATACGTTTCCTTTTCCACGTGACCATTCACTAAAACTCGTGCTGTCCTCCTGTCATTGATATAATCGTGACTCACTGGTGAATTTCAACCCAAAGTTGGTGGAGGAATAGACATTAAAAGGAAACACTCATGTTTTATCACCATCATCATACAAATAATTAGTTTATCGTAGTGCCTTTGTCAAGTAGATGAATAAACAGGAATATTTAGTAAAGATATTCATAATTTCCATTATACTTGTCGTATACACATTGTTCCAAAATGTCTGCTCTTTTACTGGTCCATCAGTAGAACTGTGTGTGTTTGTTTGTTTGCTTGTTATTTTGTTTGGGTATGCCCCTGTGTGTGTGTGTGTGTGTGTGTGTGTGTGTGTGTGTGTGTGTGTGTGCGTGCGCGTATTAAGGTGGGTGGATAATGTTGGCTGTTTGTGTGTCATGCATTTATGTAGGTGTTTAAGTGTTTTTGTATGCAACTGCTTTTGATATATGATGCTCTACTAGCCTGTATCCTCACACCTCACACTTCCATTACAGAGTGCGTGTCCGAGCAGTGGTGATGACACGTGATGATTCTAGTGGCGGCTGGGTGCCCCTTGGAGGTGGAGGCCTCAGCCACGTTGTCATCTGTAAAGGGAGGAGTTCCGAAAGCCAAGGGCAGAAGGAGTATATCATACGTGGAGAGCGGCTGCGCGATCGAGCAGTGAGTGTGTGCGTGTGTGTTCATGCCTGTCTCCATCTCATTTCTTCACAGGACTCTGACTTATGCCCTCTTTGGGTCAGCAGATTTATATATGAGATATCAATGTGCCAATTTATTCACAAAACCCACACTGCTTATTCTCTTTTCATGTAGCCTGTGCTCGAATGTGCTATTCAAAAGGGTCTAATCTACAATAAGGTGAACCCCATCTTCCATCACTGGCGTGTAGAGGAGAGGAAGTTTGGCCTAACCTTCCAGAGTCCAGCTGATGCCATTTCATTTGAAAAGGGTCTTCAAATTGTGCTCGACAAGCTGGATAAAGGTATGCCAGCAACCTGGAAGTTTAAAACAGTGATCTTGATGGGATAATAAAGATTTATTTTTTGTTATACCGACAGCTATTTTTTTTTTCTTGTGGAATCTTATGGTTAGATTTCTTTAGTTTATTACCTGAAATGAGATATTACACTCTTCATGAGCACTGGATTTTTAATAATAATGTACACACATTTTTTCTATAAAAGAAAATCTAAATCTCCTTGTTTTTCAATAACTTGCCTTTAAGGCTTTGACTCTCCTTCTTCCTCCACACCAGAAGAAGGAGACACTGAAGATGATGGTCAAGAAGTGAGTCTAATTATCATCTCATATTTTTTATCATGATGCATTATATTTCACCTACTCCACTAATAGTAAGACAGACAAACCTCAGTGATCACTATCGGCCTATTTAGTGAATTACATTAAAAATTAAAGATTTTATTACGATAGATATACAGTGGATATAAAAATTCTACACATCCAAATTAAAATTGAAGCATTGTGATGTTTAAAAAAATAAACAAAGATAAATAGATTTTTTCACCTTTAATGTGACATTAGAAATCAATGAAATTTAAGTAATGAAACAAAAATATAAATGTTTTAGGAGTTAATATTAGTTTGCACACCTTTTTGTAATGAGGCATACGCCTGTGGTCAGAAATAATCATATTCAAATTCCTGTTAAAAAGCAATTATCATAAACCTGTCATCAATTAAGTGCTTCTAATTAACCCCAAATAAGGATAATCTGTTACTGTAAAATTTGCTTGAAAATCATGTACAAAATCTCTTTATTCACATGTATCAATCAGAAGAGGTGAACAAAATGATAAAAAAAGAGATATACCATGGAACACTGTGAAGGCCAGTACCACATTAATCTGCCATTAAGCCCTGAGACTGAGATCCCCAAAATAGGCCCCCTCCCCACCAAATATCAAAATTAAAATGCATAATAGCTACATTCATCTACAGCGCAGACCATATTAGTTTATCTTAGGAGAAACAATGGTGACTTGTCTCTCTCTGAGCCAGAAAATAAACCATATTTATATCAACAGATGACCAAATAACTTAAAACTACTTGAGCATAAACCCAGTCCAATCACTTTTAATAACAACCACACTCACAGTGTGTATGAATGTTGCGGTTTGATTATCTATTTGAGTGGCACCCGCTACAGATTGTAGTCAATAAATCACACGGTCCATGTCCAGTAATGAGCTTTACTGTAATCATATGTCCATATATGTGTGGTTACTACAAATAAACAATAACAATAAGAATGAATATTCAGAAAATACAAACTGTGCACTTAATAGCAGTAACAGTAATATCTCAATAATATGGATAACGCAGCAGCATATGAATAAGGTCAAAATTATCTGAATCAGGCAGATGTAAATCACTTCCGATTTCTATATATTAGTATTCACTTTAGAATTAGATTATTAGATAAACAAACTGACCATGGCCTTATACTATTTAACTGCTGGATTTGAAGGATCTTGTATCACACAATACAATCACACAATTTACAACAGTGAAAACATCCAATAATAAGCATGGTAGTATAACCTTACGAGAATTAAAGTAAACAACAAACATATGAACCAATATTAAGTTACTTACTTAAGAATTTACGCACACCGTATGGTAAAATGGACTGAAGCTGGGACCAGAACTGCACACAGCTTGCTATAGAACTCTCTAGAAAGTTAACCGCTTTTGTATGTGCTTGGGCGTGTCCTACTTTCAACCAATTAGATTGCAGCAATATTAGTCACCATTTCTAAGCGCAGTACCTTAAAATGTCCAAAGGGTGGCACTATTGTCATAAAGTTAGGCCTTTTGTACAACGCTCCCATTTGAAAATATTCCTGCTGAACAGACTGAACAGTCTTTTAGATAGAAGCTAACATACAGCTTTTTAGGGTATGCTAAACACAATCATAAATGAAGAAAATTATTACAACAAGGTCAAACTAAAGCAACATACCACCAATACTAGTTTCAATATCAACTACAATAACTTGATTAAAGTGGCTGCGCAAGGAAACGACAGTGAAGAAAAACAGAATTAGCTAAACAATGCTTAGAAAATATTCAAGACAATAAGCGTACAGAGCATTCATGGTGTAGCTAGCAAACCTTTAGCATTGTACCAGCTGATTTATTGTTTTACGATAAATTCAAGTATAAGCAAAGCATTGTGTTTTTCGTTGTGGATTCTGTGCTCAGCTGATAGTAAATGCTAACACTGTACATATTAAATAATAGATTTTTAAAAAAAAAAAAAATTCTGAACTTAAAAACGGTCTGCGAACATTTTTCATGTATTGGATTTCCCTCAAAAATTTCTTCTATGTTTTTTTTCTAAGCTTCAAATTCAAAATACAGCCAAGGATAACGCTAGCTTTGCTGATAGCAGACAGCATTATTATAAATCCAGCTAATATAACAAAGTACAAGCTAAAGCTAATGACACAATAGCTGTGTTTTTGGCTGTGGAGTTCAGCTGATAGTAAGCGCTAATACATAGCAAATAATATATCCAATCTAGTTTTTCCGAAACTGAAAAAAAAAAAAAAGTTTCACATATTAGATTTCCCTCACAAATTTCTTATATATATTTTTTTTAAGGTTTGAATTCAAAATACATAATGAAGCTAGCACTGTTGCTAACCCATTTACAGAAGACAGCATTACAGTACAAGCTAAAGCTAATGATACGACAGCTGTGGTTTTAGTTATGCTGAGTTCAGCTGTCAGTAAGCGCTAATGCATAAATAGCAGATCTAATATACTGTATTTTTTTCTTAACTAAAAAATGTTTGGCAAACATTTTTCACATACTTGATTTCCCTCAGAAATTTCTTGTGATTTTTTTTTTTTACTTCAAATTCAAGATAATGCTAGCCTCACTGCTATCGGACAGCGTTATTGTACAGTAAATCCTGCTAACTTACCTAAGTACAAGCTAATGCTAATAATATGATAACTGAGTTGAATTTTATGATTTGTCTATTAGAAACTTATAAGATATACTACTTTTAAATGTATTACTAAGTTTAGAAAATGCTTAACAAACATTTTCAAGTACTGGATATCCCTTTATAAATCACATACAATTTCTTTATCACCTTTTGAATCTTACAACATCCATATATATATCTAACACTAGCATGGCTGCTAACAGGTTCAGAACAGATAGCAGTCATAGCTAAGCAGTAACTTGAGGGCAAAGAAAATAACACACTCACTCTCAGCCACTTATTCTCTACTGTCTTTTTAATAAAAATCTATTTTATTATTAATCATAAAAAGTGTCAATTCATCAACGATAGTGTAAAATTTTACCTCAGACCTTTTACAGGAAAGTGCATTCTGAGGTAAAATTGTCTCCAGACACACCCGTGTGTCACACCGTGTGTCTGGGATTCGTTTTTTTCATGATGATATTTCAGACGCGATCAAGGATCCAGATTGACGTCTCAGTGTGACTCAGCATCACAGAAACAAGCTGTACCGCTGTCACGCGAACACAAACAGCAAACAACAAACAACAAACAGACAAGAAAGCTAAACTCCCACTCGTCGCCCCGACAGATTTTCTCTCTCTTTCTGTCTGTCTCGCTTTGAAGCCGAGCGTGTGTGCATTGTCTTGCGGTGAACAGATCTTTGGGACACAAACACTTCCTTATGGCCAATAACGCAGTGAGAGGAGGATTGAGGAGAAAGGAAACGAGAACAGAGAGAGAGAGAGAGAGAGAGGAAAGTGACAGTGAGAGAGAGTGAGAGTAGAGGCCCTTATGTGTGAACGAAAAAAAAAATGCCTTTGTGGAAGGAATACATCATTTGATTCCGTACATGACTACAGTTTGCAAACAATGACTCTTTATTAATTAAAGGAAAGCACATTATAATTTTTTTTATCCATGAATAATTACACTTACTCATCCGGTAATTATGCAAGACCAGACATTAGAAGCAAAAAAGAGAAAGGACAAACAGGAGAGAAAATGAAAAATTCAAATATTGGATGATTTATTACTTATTAAGGCTTGTCATTTTGGACAAAAGGACCGATTACAGTCCTCCAGCAGGGGAATACACACCTGTACCCTGTCTGACACAGTAGTGCTTTTGTAGGTTTTATCACAAATCTCCCTCTCTCTCTGTCGCATACACACATGCCAGCCACATACAGTATGTCTCCCTCTACAGTATAGGAAGAGTCCCATCTACCCCCCCGCCCCCCCCCCCGGTTCTCTATCTCTCTCACACACACTCGCAATTTGCATTTGCACCCCCCACCCCTTCTTCCGAAAGATACAGAAGAGGAAAAAAGGGCTAGTCACAGAGAGCGGGAGAAGGTCGACTGATTTCCTCCACCGTGGTTCTTCTTTTCCCCCCGGCTACATTAATGAGGAGATGAATGAGGTGCAGGCGTTCACCTGCAGGCGACGTGAAACAGTTTCCTTTTGTCCGGTGCTGCACTGGATTCCACACGATACTGTCTCAAGTCCTGCTCTCTCCGACACAGAAACCGAGTCGTTTATAACAGCATCTCCGATAGCAAGATCCATTTGAAAGGAGCTAAAAATCACTTCCTTAGTATGAGACGCTTCAGGAGGTCGGCCTTAATGGAAATCTACTTCAGCGAGGGAATAGGATCTGCTACGTGACACCAATAGTATCTGCTGCGTGACATCTTTTCCTATAACGGCATGCCACGTCGTGTTTTATTCCTTACACATACTGTAAGATATTAAATTAAGAGTTTTTTGGTGTTACGTTATTATTGTTTTTTTATATTATTCTTTGGATTCTGTTTTATACTGTATAAAGAATATTCTATGCCATAGTTTGTGCTTTATTATAGTGTAGTTATCCCATTGCTAACTGTTCTCCCCTTTTTAACATTGTTGGTATTTTCAACTAAGTAAAAATGAGTTAGACTTTAAAGTACAACAATTAATAAGCCCAAAAAAAAACATACTGTATGAAGGACGTTCAAGCCAAACCGGGACTTGTGAAGGAATTTCTCGCGAATGAAGGTGTAACACTTATTGAAGACTTATTGAAGCACAGTACAGTAATGAAACTCTTAGCTGCAGTAAAACAATTGAATTGTGCAACCATTTTCAAGAAATCTGTACGCCCGTGATTGACGATCCCGGACGAGGTGGCTCAGTCGTTCTAATAAATTTGTAAATTGTTGCCATCTTGCGGAAGAGACAAATTTGTCTGTGGAAACTGTTTACACGATCATTCATGAACGCCACTTGCACGTTACTAGGAACTCAGCTGGGAGTTACTGCCACATTCCCCATATGGTCCTGACCTCGTTTAAAGTTATTTCCACATATTTGGACTATTAAAGGAGTTCCAGGGAGGCCAGCGTCCAAACATGGCACCGATCATTGTTATTTATTAAAATGACCACAAATAAATAAATAAATAAATAATAATAATGAAAATCATAATAATACCTACAGTAGAGGTGGAACTTTTTTATTGAGTTAGCATGACTTCTAAAAAAACAAAAACCTCAAAGGCTTCTGTCTTTACTTCTCGGCTCATCCCCATCTTCACTCTCTTCCTTTTATTTTAAATCCCTTTCCATCCATCGATCCAAACTCCTTCTCTCATCCTGAACTCCGCTATCCACCCACTGAGACTACAGCACTAATTATCAAGAAAATCCACCTTAACGACCGAACGCCATGCTGAGTGCTGCTACTCGGCTCTGACAACAAAACAAAACAGAGAAGGAAAAACAATCAATTACAATGAGGCAATGTGCACCAATCCGAGGCGTATGAGCTCCGTGTGTGTGTGTGTGTGTGTGTGTGTGTGTGTGTGTGTGTGTGTGAGTCCGTGGGCAGGGTTAGGAAAGGGTCAGGCGTGGAGTATCAGCTAAATTAGCCGAGGTAACAAACGAAGCATGGAACAGTGTTGGAAAGCTGATAAATGCTTTAATCCTCTCCGCTCCTCATACACCGCTATTGTTCTCCAGCTGAAAAGCCTTATTGTTCGGCACAAGAGCCGATCGACTATACTCTGGGAAAAACAGCTTCGGTCACAAGACGTTTAAATCATTAAAACACAGCAATCACTATAATCCTTAAATTACACAAACAGAACACATGACTCAAATAAACAGGTATATATACAACTCACACACACACACACACACACACACACACACACTCACATTCTAATAGACGCACCCATTAATTCAAAGGGAAGTAGTATAGTTTGATATTTGAAGTCGTTCCAGTTGCATATTTTAATTTCGAACTGCCTTGTGAAAAGAAATTACTGAAGCACTTTTTTATATTTTTTTATTTTATTTTTTCCTGCTCTAACGCACACAATCCAGCTTAGAAAGCACTTCGCGATTAGCAGTTGAGCTGAATCAGGTTCGCTGCCAGTCAAGGGGTCCAAGCTTTATTTCAGCACTTTTGGTTAGACTATATATATATATATATATATATATATATATATATATAGTCCATTATGACTTTGGGATATATTCATGTATTTATTATTTGATTAAAAACTCATGATTATTTTGACACATGTTCAGATTATTTTAAGTACAATATTTAATATACAGGCTTACTTATCTACATAAATGAAAGAAAGGTTTTGTCTGTATATTGATCAGAACTCGCTCTTTCAATGATATCTTTACCTTTCATAAATAAAATAAAAAATGTTGAGTAAAAGTGATGTTATGACATGGCCTGATACATTGGCTTCAATCTAAAATAATAATATTACTAATTACATTAAAGCTGATCAGCTTCAACCTTTCAACTATTTTAAAAACTGTTTACCCATCAACGACGGGTACTAACGCTAATATAGGCTAAAAGCGAATACTGGCACTAGAGATACTTGTTTGAAGGCAGTTTATATTTCCGGTCTCATGTGTTTATTAGTTTCTGAAATCCCCCCTTTTACAACATGGCCACTAGGACCTTCACTAAGTAACATGTGACATCGTCTGTGATTTTCTTGTCTCTTTGATGTTTTCTCATTCAGCATGATGTCTTATTAATTATTTATTTTTATATAAATAAATAAATAAATAAATAAATAAAAAAGCACCAGATTAGCTTTTCCTGGTCACTGAAATCTCACACACACACACACACACACACACAACTTAAAAAAAAAAAAAATTAATAAAATAAAATATATAAAAAAAAAATATATATATATATATGAATGAATTTATTATACATTATATATTCAATTATTTTTAAGCGTCCTCTTAAAGAGATCATTTGTGCTGTTATTTGGTGTTAGACTAGATAGGTTTGAATACTAAATGGTAGATTTAATAGTTACATATCGCAGTTTAAATCACAACTGCAGTCATTTTTAAAATCAGAATGTGAAGCCATATTTAATAGACTAGTATACATTAGTAATGTTGGTTTAAATGTTTACAATTACAAAATATTCCTCAAACATGAATAAAGTTAAAATATTACTGAAATCTGAAATACTGAAATAAAATATTGTAATTATATATATATTTTTTTGTTTTATTCATGTTTGAGGAATATTTTGTATCATTTACGTACAATATATGTAATATTTTGTAATAGTCAGTTATCAGCTCAAATTTAAAAAAAAAAAGTAAATATCTAAATGATTGACAAACACTATATAAAGTCCCAACTATGCATACTGTACATTACTTGTAATAAATTGCAGCCTTTTGTGATTGCAATTAATTTGCTTGATTTCAATTTTGATGTGATTAATTGTGCATGGTATCAGACGACACATTTTTCTTTAAACCTTACACTCCCTTTACGTCGCTCCTCCTACAACGCACCGTTTCAGTGTCTAGGCAAACAAGCTACTACCTTAGCATGAGTGGGCTCTTCATTTATGAGGTCACAATAGAGGGTAAAATCGAATTGCATTGTTTAAACTCTGGCCAATACAAAAATGGAAAAAGGACAAAAAGCAGGGAATGTTTTTCCCCTTACATTTTCATCCTGTTCATGCATACTGGAGTCCCGACTAAAAAGGACTAAAAAGTGAATTTTGTACCACAGGGCCGCTTTAGCACAATTTTATTCCAAAATAAGCCCGCTTTTGGACTTTCAAAGTCTCACGTTGTCCAAGTTTTAGTTTGTTTGCAGCAGAGTATTAGGTTTAATAAAGCGTTAAAACCACCGGGTGAATTTCCAACAACTGTTCACTTGCAAGGCGGCACGGTGGTGTAGTGGTTAGCACTGTCGCCTTGCACCTCCAGGGTCTGGGTTCGATTCCCGGCCAGG
>JAQMYG010000013.1:11747268-11770044 GCA_030014215.1 Clariallabes teugelsi
GAGTCTACGGTCATGATGTAAGGATTGCATTGATGTTCAGTATGACATACTAGTATGAATATGCTCGACAACAGCATGTAAAAAAAATACCGAGATACACCCAGCTCTTCTATGAAAGGTCTTAAAGGGTTAACCAACACCTGTATAGGGATCAATCAGAATCAAGAATCGAACGGCATAAAACAAACAAATAAACAAACGGTCCATTTGATGACAAATTATGGCTGAAAACGTAATACTGTGCTTCCACCTCCCAACACACACACACACACACAGGCACAACCGCTCTGGTCAGAAATAACATTTCCCAGGATACCACTATATACGGTAAAACATCAATAACGGTCAGAACACCCTTCCCAAAAGCAGCGCAAGTCCTCTCGTTGTTCCCGCGCTAAAGGTTCCCATGTGGTCGGCCTGCCACATGGTGCGTAAGCCAATGCTGACCCTATAAAAAAATAAAAAAATAAAAATATGTGACACAACGCTTCCAGAGCGTTACTTTATTTTTCCCAGACATCGAAAAACATCATACACAACCAGGGGTCACTTCAGTATTCGCGCTTTCTCATTGACAGAAATCCGCCCACATGTTTTCTGACTCATGCGTTTTCCTGTCTTACAGCCAAGGCAGGTTTCTATCCTTCTATCCGTCTATGCGCTACCTGAGAGCCGTCGCTGCTGTCCCACCCGTACATAAAGGCATTTAGACCTGAATAAATAAAAAAAACACGAGATGAAATGTGTGTGTCCTGGTGCCATTTTTTATTCACAGCCCTGCGAACGATCGTAACGCCACGGCTGTTTCCTGTTTTCATCCTCTCATCTTTTTCCTCTCTTTCGTTTTTCCTTTTTTTTTTTCTTTTTTAAATAATGCTGAGCGAGCAGAATCCAGTAGGCGCCCCCCCCCGCCCCCCCAAACGAGCACCAGCCATCCAGACGATCAAACACTTTTATAGCCGCACTACTCCTCATATGAAAAGAATCATATTTTATTTGCCGTCCCATATTAACCGTATAAAATTATTAAAGCCTTCCCTGCGCGATCCCAGTCCCGTGTGTGTTTTATTACGCATTTTTTAAATTTTATTTATTAAGAATAACAAGCACATATAAAGAAAAAGAAAACTGGTGAAGAGGCATTAGTGGGATTAATCCGAGGAGTTTAGAGACTGAGACGGTTTAGAGACGGTTTTTATTAACGAATGCCCCCGAAATACGAAATTAATTAAGCGTGGCAGACAGGCTGAAATATCCTGATTGACAGGAAACTATTCTTATACTTTCCTTCGTGTCTGAAGAGATGCTGATGGAGAGATAAGCTCTAAAAAAAAAACTATGTCAGGAAAAGCAACCGATGTGTTATCGTCTGTGTCTCCTGCAATCGGTTGCACTCGGACTCAACATTCGGTCGATGGACACGTACTGAGATGAACAAACCAAGAAAAGAAGGGAAAAAAAGCTTTACTCTTCATAGCAGAAAAAAAAAACTAGAAAACTGGATGTAGAAAATAAATAAAGAATGACAGATAGTAAAAGGCAGACAGAGGAACGAGGTAAGGAGGGAAAGAAATGAAAAGAAGGTAAACAATACAGAAGGAAAGAAGAGAGACAGAGAGGAGAAGATAACGGGAGACAGACAGACACTAGAAGAAAATAAAGAAAGAAAGAACAGGGGGAGGCAAGGAAGGGCGACAGAGGAGACGAGAGGGATAATGAGACAGACGGGAAGGAAAGAAGAAGCAAGAGAGAACGAAAGATGATAGGGAGATCGGGAAAGAGAAGAGGGGATTATAAGAGATGGAGAAGAAAAAAAGCATAAAGAAAGAAGAGAGGGAGGGAACAGAGGAGGTAAGAGGGATTATTAGACATGGGAAGTAAAGAAAAAGGAAGGAAAGGAAAAAGCAACAGAGAAGAAGAGGGTGATAAGAGACAGGCATAAGAAGAAAAAAGAAAGAAAGGAATAAAGATTTCTTTCTTTTTTCTTCTTGTGTCTATCTCTTGTTCTCCCCCTCTTCTCCTCTGTCTCCCATCATTCCTCTGTCTTCCCATCTGTCTCATGATCCCTCTTACCTCCTGTCACCCTCATCTATCAAGAAAGAAAGAAAGAAAGAAAGAAAGAAAGAAATGAGGAGAGGAGGGAAAAATACAAAGAACAGAGGGAGGGAAGACTGGATAATGAATGAAAAAAGAAAGAAAAGAAAGGTGACAAAGGGGAAGAGAGGTAGTAAAAGGCATACTGAGGGAAATAAAAAAAAGGGAAAGGAAGATAAAAAAAGAAGGTGAGACAGAGAATAGAAGAGTGATGGATAACAGGAGAGACATGAGAAGAAAGAAAGAAAGAAAGAAAGAAAGAAAGAAAGAAAAGGCGACAGAGGAGGCAAGAGCTACAGTTAGAAACAGACACTAAGTAACGAACAAACAGAAGAAAAAAGAACAAGAGAGAGAGAATTAAAGGAAAAAAGAAAGTGGATGGAGGAAGGAGGACATAAACAAGGGGAGACAGGGATAATAAGATAAATGCAGATAAAAGCGGGATAAAAAAAACAGACTGAACGGAGACAGAGCAAAAAACCTAAAAGCAATTAAGAGAGGGAGAGAGAGAGAGAGTTGAAAAAAGTGCGAAACGGAAAAAAAAAACAGAGAAAGCAATTAAGACGTAAGCACTAGGAAAGCAGAGAGAGAGAGAGTGCTAGGAAATGAGTAGGAGTGAGAAAGAAGAGAATGATTGATATGGAGAAAAGAATGATAGGGAGAAATGGAACAGGGAGCAAGAGAGAAAGAAAGAAAGAGAGCGAGAGAGAGAGAGAGAGAGAGATTATGGTGATGAAAATGTTTCTCGAGAGTTTTTTTTGGATGGTTCTACTGCTCTCTACCTGGAAGCTCTGAGGATCTGTGTTCCTTCAAGGATGAAGCCAAAGGAGACTGAAGCCTCTAATACGGTTAGAGCTGTAATGAATGTAATGTATACAGCAGATGTAATGTAATGTAATGTAATAAAATGCAGACAGGACTCCTATCACTTGGATGTAGCCGATCCACCGCTCCGAGTGGGATCGAGGGTTCTGCTTTTAGACATATGTAGAGTCGATAACCAGTCAGGGAACACCTCAGAGAGCCTTGGGTTTGGTTTCAGGATGGCAGGTGAAGAAGGATTGAGATCGGAACGGAGACTTATTTCCAAGGAGGTTGTTAAATCGGTTTTATCTTCTCTTCTTTCCCTCGTTCATTTCTCTCTCCTTTTTTTTTCTTTTTTCTTTCGCCTCCCTGCGTGGCTAAACCCATTCATAGGTTCAGCGTGTGTCAGATTCACATTATGAAAAATGTGTGTCACTTTGTAGAGTCAGCGTCTTCCTCCGCCTGCCTGTGGGGCCTTATCTCATACATTATCTCATACCGTCACTCCACATCCTACTCCTTCTCTCTCTTCTTCCTCTATATACCCACCGACACACACTGATCAGCCTTAACATTTTGACCAGACCACCTAATATTGATTAGGTCACAATTAGGCCCTTTGTCAAAGGTGATCAAATCCTTACTCTTGCCCATTTCTTTTGTGTCTAACCCATCGAGTTCAGGGACAAAATGTTCACTTGCTGCCTAAAATATTCCATTCAACTTCCAGGTGTAAGTTGTAGCATTTCCAAAATGTGGCTACTGTGACAAGGGCCAAGTTGTGATGGCTGGGTCGGATCTCTCCAAATACAGGATCTCTTGCAGGACGTTCCCACTTCGCAGTGGTCAGGACCTACCGAAAGTGGTCTAAGGAAGGGAAATCAGCGAACCGTGACAGGGTCATGGGAGAACAAGGCTCAGTGATGTGAATGCGGGATGAAGGCTGGCTGATGCCATCACACAACCATGACCATGCTTGACTCTCTTAGGCCAGATGTAACGGGCTACACACCTCCAAAAAGTCCACAGAATATTTGTCCTAAAGTCTTGGGGATAATCAAGATATTTTTTGGCAAATGTGACACGAGCCGTTGTGTTCTTTTCGGTCAGCACTGGCTTTCACCTTGGAACTCTCCCATGGATGCCCAGTCTCTATCTTGTTGAATCATGAACACTGACCTTAACTGAGGCATGTGAGGTTCTTCTGAGTTATTTTCTGAGCTCCTGGATGAGTTGTCGTCATGCCCTTGGAGTCATTTTGGTAGGCCCGCCACTCCTGGAAAAGGTTCACCACTGTTCCAAGTTTTCTCCATTTGGGGATATTGGCTCTCACCGTGGTTCACTGGAGTCCCAAAGTCTTAGAAATGGCTTTGTAACCCTTTCCAGACTGGTACATGTCAACTACTTTGTTTCTCATCTATTCTTGAATTTCTTTTCTGCGTTGCCTTTTTGGATCTTTTGGCAAGAGACCTCTTGACTTTGTCAGACAGGTTCTGTTTAAGTGATTTCTTGATTCAACAGATCTGGCAGTAATCAGGCCTGGTTGAGGAAAGGCAAATTTAACTTTTTTCTTGCAAGAGGCAATCGTATTTTTACAAAGGGACAGGTAGGTTTGGACAGCTTTTTTTCCTTGATAAATAAAATAATTTTCGTGGGTTATCGTTGTGTAATATTAAAATAAATTTGATGATCTGAATCCAGGGAGGATAGAAATCATGAATCCCGCTATTTGGAGGATATTAAAGCATGGATGTCCTTGAACTTTCTCAATCTAAATGAAAACAAAACTCAGATTGTGCTTCTTGGACCTGTTGGTTCTCCCTCGCTGTAATATTTAACAATGATTTTAAAATTGAGAAACACATAAACTCCGTTGTTAAATCCAGTTTTAAGCAGCTGAGAGTTTAGACCAAGGTCAAACCTTTTATATCCTCCACCAACTTTGAGAAAGTGATCCATGCTTTTATTTCCTCTCGTTTAGATTGCTGTAATGGGTTATAATATGCAGGAATCTGCAAGTCCTCTCTCTCTCGTCTCCGGCTGCTCCAAAAATGCTGCTGCTAGCCTGATGATTGGCACACATAAGCGCGATCACATTTCTCCTCACTGGCTCCCAGTTCGATACGGAATCGAGTTTAAGATTTAACTTTTTGTTTTTAAGTTGTGTAATGGTTTATTACCCTTGTACATCTCCGTGCTCTTACTCGCTCATATTCCCTCCAGGACACTTAGATCCTCCGACAAGAGGCTCGTTCTGAGGTCCAGATTCGAGCTTGAAGGTGATCGTGTTTTTGCAGTCATAGCTCCTATGGATAAGTCTATCCATCCACATTAAGGTTGCGCCATCACTAACCTATCTCCAAGTCCAGATATAATCTCCTTTTTTTTTTAAAGAATTGGCTTTCACACCTGGTTGAGACACTTCTTCACATGCATTGATTTTATTTATTTATATTATTTTATGTCTTCATTTCTTTAGTTTTTTATGTGCGTCTTTTATGTATCGCATGTTTTATTCCTTTCTTTTAAATCGTTGTTCAGCACTTTCCTCAACTTTTATTGTTTTTTAATGTGCTTGTCAACTTGACTTCTCTATATGTATATATACAGTATATGCTATGCAGGCTGATGATAAAGGTGCCACTAGACGATTATGCCTGAAGGGAATGGTTTGAAGAGACGCAGCGACTTGCTCACTAAATTTCCCTTGTGTCCCTTTTAATGGTCTCCCACTACGACCGCCGCAGTAATCAGTCCCTTCCAGGAATAGGTGTTGGTTTTGTGATTTAGGGCGGTTCCGTGGTGGTCTGTACGCTTGGACTGCGACGTACACGCCCGGTCCTCCACCGCATTATGGGGTCTGGGCAACGTCGCGCATACGGAGATTGACAAAGAGCATATCATAGCGGGATTTAACTCCGCGCAGAGCAGCCAGATTCAACACCATGATCCATGAAGCCACAAGGGCGTTCCGCAATTTTAGGAAATTTGGATGTTTCGAAAGTTTAAGCTGGCAAGGAATGAGATCTCTGGAATCGGGTGTGTATCGACCATGGGGAGTTCTTGATTCTTATTGGTTAATTAAGTAAGGAATTAACACAGATTGTGACAGATTGTGTGGTTATACAAAAATAAACTCCCCTAAGATTATAAATTCTCTACAACTGCTCTGTTTAATGTGTTTTATTCCAATTAAGCACAATGAAACAGCATTCCCTTTTTCTTATGCTTTCTAGTTACATTTCATGCTGTGGAGACATGCTAGTTCTGGCCAATTCGTCAGTTTTATTTCCGCTGTTCTCAATTAATGAAAAAAAAGTTCAGTATTCTGTACACAGATCTTTCAAATGAATTTTGACTTTTCATTTGTAATTAGTCATTTAAACTTGTGATATATAACGTGTGAATACGTCACCATAGAGTAGAAACAAAGTACATTTCGATCATATACACTTTAATGAGTATATAAAAAATTTATATATCCAAATGCATCAAATGAACCATACAAAATTAGGTTAACAAAAATCTCCTAAGAAAAAACTTTTTATCTGTTTATTATTATTAGATTAGTCTTTAGATCTTGTAGAACATCTGCCATACGTGTCCCGATATATGACTTGTTACTATAGAAACAATAACATTAATATCAACATCTGTCGTTAAAGACGTTACAACAGGAACTCCTGTCAGTGCAGGGCGGCTATATAAAAATCTTCTGACCGATCTGATTCCATATCACCCATTATATATTGTATAATTTTCTATAAAGGCGGATCAAATCACAGATGTATTTTAATGCACTGTCTGTCTTTTCTATGGGAAGAAATTACACCCGAACTTGATTTGATAGGATGAACGGATCTGATATTGAAGGGAAAAAAAAAAACTAATTCAATCTAACAACCTATCTGAGATAGAAAAATGATTATGGGCCAACCTCTACCACGCTCGTCTGGGCCACATACTGCAATAGAGCGATGGCCCGTGAGCGGTTCACTCAGGTTGCGAAATGCCGAAGGCACACCTGAACAATTACTGCATATTTATAGAGTCTATAATATTTTTAAAAACAATTTTTAAACCTGTTGTTACCCGGGCAACTGAACTTTTGTAAGGAGAAAAAAAAATACATTACATAAATTGTCTGAATAATGGATTACATTTTTGAAAAAATAACTGAGTACTTAAATGACGGACCTAACATGTTAGATTACTCATTACATCAAAAAAGTCATTCAAGTACTCTAACGTGTAACGCGTTACACCCAACACTGATTATCATCATTATTATTATATACCAATCCCGGAAATGGGCCAGCAGAGCCGGATCTTTTCCCAGAAGCGACCCACATCCATAAGCTATCTGGGTTTGGATAATCAGAAAGTTTTCCCCCCCTTTTTATGCACCTGAAATGTTTTCATACAACTGAATAGAATTATATTTGTACTTGGTTTTATTTTATATTAAAGAAGTGTTTTTTTTGTTTGTTTTTTTTAAAGCTGTGCCATGTGTTGGGTTTTACTGTAGCTATGTAAGTTTAGATATTTCATTTCTTACCATATTTTTATTTAATTTTATAAATGAGAAAGGGCAGTGGTAAATAAAATGGTTAGGGCTTTGGGTCACTGATCGATGGTTGGAAGTTCGAGCCGCAGCACCATCAAGTAGCCCTTAACCCTGTTTGCTCCAGAGACGCCGTATCCCGACTGACCCTGTGCTCTGACCGAGATATGCAAAAGAAAAATCACTCTGCTGTAAAAGTACGTGTAAAAAAATAATTTTGGAAGGAGTCTCCAGTGTCAATAGCAGTTTGCTGATGTTCTTCAAAAATTTAAATGGATGGAAAGCTTCGCAGTTTCTCGGTTTCGTAGACATTCTGCATCGTTCATTACTGTATGTACTTGATTAAATGTCGGAAGGTTTTGATGACCAGAGGTTCATCTTCCTTATCTTCCTACTTGGTGTTGGTTTTCAATCCATCAACCTGTCACTGGTTATTTATTATATTCCATATATCCTGTTGTTAATCATTTTTTCTTGCATATGAACATTCGTCCAAATCTATCTACAGTGTAATAATCAAAAATCTATTCCGAGAAGATTTTCTTCATTCCCATAAACATAAAAGAACAACAATAAATTGATAGGAGACAATCGATTCTCAGGACACAATTGACAGTGCTACAGTGTTTATCATATTTAATGGCGACGAAACGCGACTATGCCATAGTCTCTTAACTGTCCACCAACAAGCTACAGAGTAAAACAGAAAACAAATGGCAGTAACTATGTTCCGAACATGTCGCATCTAGATCCACTTAAAATGCACTCAATCTCTATTAACGACTTCACGCTATTAAATTAACATCTTTTAAACCAGTGTGTTCGGTCTTCCAACTCTTCTCCTTCTCCCAAAGTAAAGCTTAATCTAAATTCAAATTAATTTATCACTCTCTCGTGCTGGCTGAATTCATTAGTTGAGCTTCAGGGACGCGCTTTTTTTCCGTCTTCTTCACTGTTTAGCCGTCTACTTGTAAGACATCTCATAATCCTGCATTCGAAAGTTAGTAGATTAGCGGATCACTTACCCAGAGCCGCCGGGCCGAGCAGGCTGGCCAATAGGAGCATCCGAAGCGCCCACATGGCCCCACCCCTTTTCGCTCCTTTCTATAGGTCGGCCAGTACCAGCGGGAGATCCGGGCGGCGGAGTCGAACTAGTGTGTCGGAAAGGGAAGGTTGCGGGCCACTACCGCGTCACCTAATTGGAAAAAACAGACACAGGGAAAGAAAAAAGAAAAAAATAATCAAGGTTTGTTAGTTTGTTCGAAACATTCAAAGTGTTTCCCAACATCTCAATTCCCCATGCCCTGAACAGTTCGTGCTCTGTACACACCAGATTCGGCTTCTAAACAGCAGGATAATTAGCTAATCTGAGTCAGGTGTGTTAAACAAGTGCGCGGTGCAGGAGGGCCTCCAAGAGCTGGCGAAGGCTGAGCTGTTTCAAAAGTGCAACCTCCCTGAAGAAAAGGTGTTTTTTTTTTTTTTTTTCAATAGTAACCTGGGTGGCTTTTCAAAGCCAGTGTTGATACTTTTGCAATGAATTAGCTTTATTTGTTCAAAACAACAAGACACACTGGGGTCTTGTGAGGCAATTCTTAATTATGGAAATGTTATGCTACAAGATGTAATAATTATGCACAATTAAAGTGTTTTTTTTATTATTATTTATTTCTTTCTTTTCAAACAACTATTTTTGTAGCTATAATATAATCTTTTCTGGCCACTGCTTATGAAAAATAATTAAAACGTTGGCTCAGAGTAATTTTACTATTGCCACTATATTAAAAACCTTAGGGGCGGCACTGGTGGATCAGTGGAAGGTGTTTCGCCTGCCATGCGAAAGGGTTTGAATTCCAAACCCCAGCCACTGGATGCAGTGCCGGTTCCAAGTCCAGGTAAAATGGGAGGGTTGCATCAGGAAGAGCATCCGGCGTAAAACCTGTGCCAAGCTTGTATATGCGGACCAAGTGTCCGCTGTGGCGAACCCTTGCCGGGAGCAGCCGAAAGACCAACTACAACTGTATTAAAAACCTTCACGGACTTAAAGATCTAATGAAGTTGAAGTAGTGCAGTGCATAAACCAAAGCGGCACGGAGGCTTTGTGATTAGCGCTGTCACTTTGCACCTCCAGGGTCTGGGTTCGATTCCCACCTCAGGGTCTGTGAGCATGGAGTTTGCATGTTCTCTTTGTGCTTGGTGGGTTTCCTTCATGTACTCCAATTTCATGGAGTAAAAAGACATGCAGGTTAGGTTAGTTAGCGTTCATAGAGTGTGAATGTTGACCGGAGGTCCTGCCACGGTCGCAAAAATGGGAATAATTACAAAGGTCACCATTGGCCTCCAATAGTCACCATTGGCCTCCACAGACCCGAGTTGAACCTCAAAGGTTCCTAAATGGATTGATGGATGGACTGCATAAAATCATGGCACTTCAGGCTCACATCAGACATTAGGATGTTTGCAAATGTGGTCCAAGAAGAAGAAACAGATTGGTTGACAGCAAAGCTTTGGTATTACTGTATATACACATGATCAGTCTTTACAACCGTGGTGAACTGAAAAGCATCTCACAACACATCAAAGCTTGAAGCTGGTTCCATTTTTGGCAGGAATCAATGGGGATAGAATGGCAGAAACTGGGCAGTTAAACTGGGTGTATTGGTTCTGGATTGATTTCAAAACAGATGGTAATAATTCCGACAGATTTAAGGAGGGGGGGAAAAAATTATCGTGTGTTCGTCTACTTAACTGAAAGCGAAATTTGTCACGGTTCATTTTAATGGTGGGTGCCAATACTTTTCAAACCAAGTATTCAATATTTTTCAGATTGGACACTCTGGTTGCCATAGCTTGCCATATTGACAGTTCTCCATCAGAAATCTACACCGCACTATGGTTGTATAGATGAGATTCAACTTAAATGGTAAAAAATAAATAAATAAATAAAAGTTGATTTTTCTTTTTTTTTTTTTTCTTTTTACCCCAACAAAAATCTTTTCTCGTGGAAGACTGTAATTTCGGGAAACAGCAGCGTGAATGCAACACCCCGTGAATTTAATCACATTCGAGAAATGATCAGAATATTGTTGGTGGGAAAGTGTTGATTAGGACTCGTAGCGACGGTGCGTGACAAACATCTCATTACATCATTACAGAAACCTGGTTTCGTAGCAGCAGGCACGCGGATCGCATGTGAAAAACATTGATCGGATGTGAAAAGTGTTTTGTTTCTCTCTCGCTTGATGGAAAGTAGGCTCGCTGCGGTTTCCTGTCATCTGCGTGTAGAAAAAAAAATGTCGCTTTGGAAAGAGGATGTAGGAAACGCTTTCCTTCGAAACTTGTCCGTTTCGGATGAAATCCCGACGATCATCCCAAATGAACCCGTTTTTAAAGGAAAACCCCACCCTGGAATACATCACATGGTTTTCTACTGATATATTTACGATGTGCTTAGCAGATTTGTCGCTTCGTGTTGTATTTCCTGTGACGATTGTTACCGCTCGCACAGCTGGTGTTTAACACGAGAAGTTGTCAGGTTTTGCTGTTGAGTCATTAAAAAAAAAGAATTATAATAATGAAAACTCCAATAAAATCTTATTGGAGTTGTTTATCCGAATGTTTGACTTCAAATATAAAGTACATAAATGTTATAATATATTATATTACGTTATAATAAATTTCAGAATGACTTTGACTCCAAGTATCCGTTGGAGCGTACAGACGAAAAAGTTGCGAGAGCAGGACAGTCTGAAGTACTAAAGCTCCGCCGCATCAGCTGCTTCAGATACAGAGGAAATCTGCTAAATCTCACCAGCACCACTAATGACATGCAGGAAAATAAACAGACATGTCGATGAAAATCAGATCCAGGTTTTTTTTTTTTTTTTTTTTTTTCAGAAAGGAGGTGCTCCAAATAAATACTAAACACAACAAACATATTCCTTTAATCAACACAACGTACACTACAGCGGCATCCCAGATCAAAACGAATGCAGATGTCAGTACTGTACTGTTAACGCTGCTGGGAGGATCAGAGAGAACGGAGTACCTCAGGGAGAACCGGAGCAGCGTGTACCACTGCTGAATCCCTGACGTCGGTTTGTGTGTGTGTGTGTGTGTGTGTGTGTGTGTGTTAGTATTTTTGTTCCTCGGTTCTGATTCCCTGGCGTCAGCACATGCGAATTATTATAATAGTTTTTTTTTTTGTTTTTTTTGCAGTCCACAACAAAACTGTCATGGGGTTGTCAGGCAGAGTTGGGGAGGGGGGGCTGGGGGCGGGGACGGGGGAGGGGGCCGAGTTTGACTCTCTAGAATAAAGAAAGAAAGAAAGAAAGAAAGAAAGAAAGAAAGAAAGTGTGTGTACAAAAATCTGTAAGTGTGAGATGATTTAAATAATAATGAAATGATTGGTATGATGAAAAAAAGTTATGACAGTGCATGGAAAAGGTATAAAACAATAGATTGATATTTAATTTAAATTTAATTTATGAATGTATTCTTTTTATTAATTTATTTATTTTTAACAATAGAAAAGTTTCTGTCACTTTGGGTGAGCACTGCATTAGTTAAAATATCCTTTTAATATTTAACAAATATCCTGTAACATTTTTTTCAGATATTTATATTTAGATTTTTATGTATACAATATTATTATTTTTTTTTTATTATTATTATTATAGGATAGAATGTCTTATTATCATTATTAACAACAACAAACACGATGATAATAATAATAATAATAATAATAATAATATAGGATAGAATGTCTTCTTCTTCTTATTATTATTATTATTATTATTATTATTGCTGTTGTTGTTAATAATGATAATAAGACATTCTATCCTATAATAATAATAATAATAATAATAATAATAATAATAGTAGTAGTAATAATAATAGTAATAATAATAATATAGGATAGAATGTCTTATTATTATTATTATTATTATTATTATTATTATTTTAGATTAGAATGCCATTATTATTATTATTATTATTATTATTATTATTTTAGATTAGAATGTCTTATAATTATAATTTTTTTTTACAGTTGTATTCATTTACGATTGTTATATTTTTGTATGTACATATTTTACATGCACAGTTCTGTGCAAAAGTCTTGCCCCCCCCATCCCCCATTTTTTTACATTAAATTAAATTAAATGATGTAGATTAAATTGAAGAAATGGTAACAAATTTAATTGTGACACCCTGCAAAGTGCCTAAAGATACAATTTAAAAACTGGTCGTTTATGTAACAACCTCATTTCTCCTCTCGTCTGTTCCAACCACTCAGCGTTCAGCATCAGCAGTATACTAATCACCGGCCTGATCACATGTCATCATCTGCACCTGTTTCTCACTGGTTCATGCCTTACGTTAGATGTTTTTATGCTTGAATGCTTGATAGGTCACTGTGTGGCTTAACAAATAAAAAGCATTCCTCTGAAACTGGTCAGGTACAGGAACTGGACTAAAAATGAGAGCTGAAAAAAACAGAAATATTCCTCAAGACTACATAAAAAAAAAAAAATGCAATACATTCTGCCTCTTTGGAAGCAAGTACTGGATATACTGCGAATTGTAACTGAGACAGATCCATAAGTATTAAGAGCCCGGCCAACAAACTGGTTATCGGTCGGTCGTTCTATTACTTTTGATCCTGTGGAAATGGAGAGATTGCATAATGAATAGCTGTATTTTCCACACTCTCAATGCAATACTTTCGTTAAACCACTTGAATTTAATCTGAATGTGGTTGTAGTTGGCTACAGAGGCAACGATGAAACGAATTGCGTCCTTGTCCGAATACTTATGGACCTGAGTGTACAGTATATTCGGAGGAAAACACTCACATGGGATCCCTCCCTCTTCTCTCGTGTGGTTTCATGGCTCATACTGCATCACGTGCCTGAAGCGCATCACAGCACCGGCACAAGCATACGGAAGCGACATTAGCCAGGTATCAGTCCGAAACCTTATTAATCCCTAATGAGCTCTGTATGTGTTTCTATTCGACACGTGAAAACAGGAGGAAAAAATTAAATCATATCAATACAGAGCCAGAATTTTTCTTTCTTTTTTTTTTTTTTTTAAAGGACATCGCCTTGAATTACGTCTAGAGAGACGAAGACATAGCACGTAAGACAGACAGCATCACTGGCGTTCATTAACGCACACGCAGACTGATCGACATGCCAACAATTACACACAGGAACGTCCATGGGGAGAGTCGTGGGATTGGTGTGTTTGATAAGTTTGCCCAGAGTTGGCAGTAAATGGCGTTTTGCAGCAGACAGCTTCATTACCCACTCACACGTTGGTGCAAACTTTCTAATCAGTGTTTGCTGGCACTGATTCCACACTCAGAGTGACGCCCACTCCCTGTGCTTCAATTAATTGCACTTTTTAAGCTTGATCTGCTTAAACTAGAATAGCAGCATATGAAGAGAGCACAGGAGCGGGGCATTTAGTGGGAAAAGAGTGACAGATAAGTGTGATTATTGAAACAAAGCTGCGGAACATAAAAAGGAAACTAAACAAAAGACATGAGGGCAGACTGAGGAGGGGGGGAGAAAAGGAAATTATAGGTAACCTATCAGGGGAATCAGTCACAAATAATACAATGACACAACTACTGTTCTTCCACTGTACAAATAACAATGCGGCATGAAATATCATGCAGAGTTTTACCTGCGTTTTAATTTCATTTCTCTGCTGTAACTTTGCACTGTGCCGAGTAGAACGAAAAAAAAGAGTTGACTTAGTATCACAAAATTCTTCCTCATATTTTAGAATTTCTAATAATAATATGATAATCAGCCAAAGTTATTTTTATAAAAAAAATTTATCAAAATTGTGAGATGATACATTCTCTCACAATTTTAAGATATTAAATAAAATAAAATTTATATATGTAATTTTATTTATAATAAATTTAAAAAATGTAAAAAAGAATTGAGATCCCACAATTTTGATAAAACAATTTATCTCAAACTTTCTATTTGTAAATTCTATCTTATTATCAAAATTCTAAAATCTAAGTTACTTTGAGACATGAAGTCACAAAATTGAGTTAGTACATCAGAATTATAAAATGTTTAGGGTTTATATAAGAATAATTTTTGATAAAATAACACAGTATTCACTGAATTTATAGAGCTTAGAATTTTGTGATGAGTCCCAATTTTAAGATAATCACCAAACATTTGAAGATATTTTAGAATTCAGAGATAATATGTCAAAAATTGAGAAACTTTCTCAAATCGATGAGGGGATAAGTCACAAATTTTAGTCAAGATGTTGAGATAAAAAGTATGAATTTTGATAAATCAAAGTTTTAAGAGAATGACCGAGAATTCACAAAATTTATGGGATTTAATTTATTTTTGCAGATACATTTCGAGAATATTTTTGAGAGAATGATTCAGAATTTACAAAATTAATCTAGCTTAGAAATTTAAAATAAGAATTCTCAGATATTTCAGAATTGGCATAATATTTAGTTATTCGAATATTTAATTAATGTCTGAATTTTGACAAACAAAATCAAAGCATTAAAGTCAAACCAGCATAAAATTTCTAGTGAATGAAGGTGTAAAACATTAACCACAGTAAAACATTTGAATGATGCAAACATGTAAAGAAGGCCGTAGATCCGTGAATGATGATCCTGGAGCCCGCTGCACTCGTTTCCGCGCAGCGAGTGGAACGCCTGGTCCTTGAAAACTGACAGATAACTTGTCAATGACGTGCAGAAGGGACGCATCTGCCTGTACACATATTCCTTCATGATCACCAACTGCACATTACAGGAACTTGTCTGGGTGTTATTGCCATGTTCCCTGTACAGTCCCTATGTTTAGGTTACTAAAAGGAGTTCCTGGGAGGCCATGGTTTCAGTCTGATCACGGCTCCAGTGTACTGAGAAAACGTTCTACCTTGATGGTATCCAAGCACTAGTGAAACGATGTACTGTACAGTAATAAGTGCATTAGTGTAGCAGGGGAAATAAAAATAAAGGGACTGTTTACTCTTATAACTGTTTCCTTTATTCTACACAATCAAAAGTCCGGGTTTAACTTAAATGAATGACGCTCATGCCCTTTTTTTCTTTTAACATGTCAGAGTCGGCCTTCCAAATGTATAATGGAATTTGTTATTTGGTGTTTCTTTTTTTTTTTGTAAAAAGCGACAGAATGTATTAGAAAGCTAAAAGCAAGGTCATGCTATAACTCTCAGCCATTCCACTTCAGATATATTCACAGACACATTCACTTACTCTGTAGGAAATTTGCAATAGACCTGTGATTTCCTAAAGCCCGGCTTACGCTCTAAAGCAGGCATGTATCTTTGTCACTGCTGGATTCAATGCGACCAAAGGAAGTTCTGGATTTTTTTGGGATTTGCTTTGATACTCTTCTGAAAGCCACCATCAGGAGGGAAAATGAAATACGAAAAATAAAGAAGAACATAATTTGGGTGCAATTTTTAATAGGCTGTCTGAAATCATGTTAATTTCTTAGCGTGTCAGAAAGCATAATCGGACGTCACGTCGCACAAACAGCGACGTGACCCTGCTGTCGCCTGTTCTGCATGGAAAACGATTTGCTATAGTACCATCTGTTAAAGCCGATCTGTGACTTTCCTATCAGCGGCGTGGCGTTGCCGCTCGGATAACGTATCTCGTGCTTTACGCAGCCTACACTGTTTTGAAGCTTGAATCCTGTCACTGAGAACATTAAGGCAACTAGAGATGTAATTAACATTTAACTTAGGATTCGAGTCACAAAGTATAATCACCTGCCCACAGCATTAGTCTCTATAATGAGTCACACTTCACTAAGAACTATCTCATCTACTGTAGGATGAGCATCTCTTAGCAACCGGCAGCGCGGCCATGTGACTGTCTCTTTTGTATTATCCTTACATTGCGTCAACGTTGCCGTGATGTTTTCTCCACTGTTGCATCCTTCATCAATATGAACACCTTCTCTGAGGTACAATCCGGCACAAAGGTCAATATTAGGACGTGGAGATTTACTCGATTCAGTCATACGCACATATCAGTCAAACATTGACAGATGAAGGTCAGGAATGAATGAAGGAGATGAATTAATGGAGCGAAGCGATGACTCAGCAGAATTACCACATCGCTAATTAAGTAGTGGAGGGTGAAAAAAAAAACAATCTCAATAGACTCAATCTCAATAAGTAAGGAACAAAAGTTCTTGTGGTGTCTGTAATAGTGCTCACTATGAGGATGTTGAAAGCTTACATTTTATATACAAACTTTAAATTAACCACTGTATAGGGTGATGGTGGCTCAATGGTAGGTTTCTCGTCCCAAGCGCGATTAAAATGGAAGGGGTTAAAAACCTGTGCCAAGTTGCATCATGGATCAAGTGGTGACCCCACAATCGAAGCAGCCGAAAGACTAACAACCCATACCTACATATCTATCTATTACTGTATGTTGCAAAAGTCTTGTATGTTTAGTCCTGTCTGACTCTTTGTGACCCCATGAACAATAGCATGCCAGACCTTCCTAGATGCTGTCCATGGGGTTTTCTTGGCAAGGATACTGGAGTGGGTTGCCATTTCCTTGTCCAGAGGACCATCTGTGGACAATCTGTGAACACCAGTTAGTGTAATCGGCATGTCTTTGGACTGTGAGAGGAAGCTGAAGAACCTGGAGGAAACCAACCAAGCACAGGGAGAACATGCAAACTCCATGCTGGAATCGAACCCAGGACCTGGAGGTGCAAGGTGACACTGCTAAAATTCAAGGGCAAGGATATCTTTAAGTGTTTAGATTTTAAAAAAATACTATAAAACAAAGTCATTAATTGCTTAAAATATAGCCTCAGGTATGATTTGTGGGATTCTTGATGGATGGAAGGATGGATGGATGGATGGATTAATGCCTGAGAAGTTTGCTGCACTTCATTTCAACTTGGCATTTCTCAGATGCCAGTCTTCCGAATTAATATACTGTATACCTCGTTAAAACCATCGTTCCAGAGTATGATGTCACATCCTGTTTCTAATATCCATACGAGCGTGTTCCAAGAACACAGGAAAGCTACTGGTTGAAGAAATGTTCTGAGCGCCTCCACGGGAAAAAACAGAGTTTAAGGTAATTATCGGCACTCAGACGAGTTTTATGCTCTAAATGGATCAGATCATCACAGGAAACAGACGTGCTCTCACCTGTAATGGTCTCGCAAGTGTTTGAAATGACTAATGTACCCATTATGGCGTCGTATGACGTGTCGTGTGTGCAGAAGGATGTTTGGGAATCTCATATGCAGGAGATCTGGCATTTCTATACGTTTTATATCGGCTTTGATGACGGGGCTGGAAATTTGTATTCTGATCGCGGGGAGGGCGCGCATGAGAAGGAAACTTTCAACCTCGTTACGATCTCGGCTGTGTCCTATTAAGCTGGTATCTGTTGATCAGTGTGTGTGTGTGTGTGTGTGTGTGTGTGTGGAGCATTCGCGAATATATGCATGCGTATGTAACAAGATCGCTTTGGTCTGATGAAGCACAGATTCACTGAATGAGCAAAATCACTTTCCTTTAACGTCAGTCTCTTTTCCTTTGCGTCAAGATTTCCTAAAGAAACAGTATTTGTTGCACTAATTAACAGGTACAAATGTTAAACTATGCATTAATAAAGAACGGGTGCTGTCACCGTGCATTAATTGACATTTATGTAAATGTTAACTAAATACATTTGCATTGACTAAAGGCATTAATTCATGACTAAAAATAAGTCCGCATAAAAGAACGAAAATGAAATGGCAGCAGGAGAGGTGCAGCGGTGCGCTGGTGCAGTGGGTAGCGCTGCCGTTTCTCACGCCGCTGGGTAGTCTGAAGGGGTGAAACCTGCATGAGTCATTTTAGTCCATGAATCCACTTCAGTATTTATAGCTTACTTTATATATATTGTTGAAATTGAATACTGCAGGGTTAAAGTTGAGGACGTGAGTTTCTTTCCCTATCTCTAAAATGTTTTAATACGCCGAAGTGAACAAAGACTACCGCATGAAGATTTATTTTTTTTGGAGGGGTGGGGCAGGGGAGTTAAGATGTTATCACATAATCAAGCTGCAAAAATTTATATCTCAGCAAAGTTCTTGCTAGAAAAATATCTCTTAAGATATTTCTTAAAATAAGATAACAACAAACCAAATATCAGACTATTAACTATCGCTAAGAAAGCTAATGTGTTCTGCTAAATAGAACAAGAAGTTTTCGTAGTTTCGTTTTAGTAACAATTGCTTAGAACGAAGCTTCATAATTTTAGAAATTATTGATAAGTTTAGTGGCAGCACAGTGGCTTAGTGATTAGCACTGTCGTCTTGCATCTCCAGGGTCCGGGTTCGATTCTCTCTGTGCTTGGTGGGTTTCCTCTGGGTATTCCGGTTTCCTCCCACAGTCCAAAGACATGCTGATTGCCGTTTCCAAATCGCCCATAGTGTGTGTATGTGCCCTGCGATGGATTACCACCCCATCCAGGGTGTGTCCTGGGATAGACTCCAGGCCACCCACGACCCCGATCACAGGATAAATCGGTACAGGCGTGATTAGTTGCCTAGAGGTTGGAGTGATTCAAGAATATTTCACTTGCCAAGATTTGTTGCAGTTCTGTTATAAGAGTAAGTTCTTAAATTTTTCGATCCTTAGTTGTTTTTGTTTTTCAGGTTCTCCTATCGCCACATTTCGGCATCTCTCTTGTGATCTCTTTGAAAACAAAGTAGTTGTAATATGCGCCTTTGTAATTTGACTTCAACATTTATTTTTCCTGTTTTTGGTTTCCAAAAGTTTGCAATGCAGCGCTTCTTGTTTGAGCGTCGGATGCGTAATATGTCGCACTGTGAAGTGTGAACACGCACAGTCATCGCAAGCCCTATAACACCTACATTATTTTTCACTGTTGTCATCTTTTTAATCTATTCCCAATGAAACAAACGGATGTGCTTCTGCCTTCCTCAAGGGCTTACATAAATGTATATACGTTTAAAACAGACTGTGTGGATATTATTTCTTCTTACTTGGGGAAAAAAAAGCATAGTTTACCAGTGTACCATTACAGTATCTCCCCTCACTATCTTGCAACTGAAATCCTTTTTCACTGTCATCCTCCATCTTTCCTAGTGGGGAATTTTGACGAGGATCGTGCTGGATTGATGTGATACTCTGATTGATATAACTGTTTAGACTGAGGCCTGAGCAGGTTTGTATCTGACTTAGAAGCACACATGGAATGGAATGGGCTGCTCACATTGGTATGGGAGAAAAAGAAAAAAAAAACAGATCTGAGCAAAAGAAAAAAAAGAAATCTGATTTGACCGACAGTGTGAACGTGGCTCATATAAAATGAGTCTCAAATGAGTCTTCATTAATTTGCTTTAAACAGGTTGGTTTAGCTGACCAACCTGTTTTCTTTGATTCTAGTACCTAAATTGGACTCGAGCCTTTCCCAGGAGGGCACAAAGAGGGGGTACTAAAATCTCCAATCTCTGGCAACCAATAGGCGCACATACTCATACGGTAGGGGGAATTTGAAATTAGAAAGTGCATTGCATGCCTTTGGACTGTATGCCTGGAGAAAACCCAGTAAGCACATATAAACTCCACACACATGCACAGACTGGAGGTGAGATTCGTACCCCCAACCCTGGACGCGTGATCTTGCACGGCTAACCCGAAGCCACCATGCCTAGTCATGTATATGACCTGGAAAATTACTCGCATTTCACTCCTCACTCCCGATGCTTCCTCGCCGCTTCCGAAAACATCCCAGGAGGTGGACCGACCCCATGAAATTGCCCCTGAATAAACATCCATGTGAAAGTGTATCACTGTTCCCTTAAATCGGTGCGTTTTAAGCTCGTCTAAACATGCAGGAGCACTTCGCTCTTTTCGGGAACATTCCTCTGGAGTCTGTCTTTTAATCAGTATCCTCACTTTGCCTTTCCTTTCTCACGTCAGTCTATTCTTTTGGAGATAATTAACAGAAACAGCTGAGGTGATCATGACAATCTGTCACTCCAGCATGTGTGACTCGGTATGACAAAGCCACACACACACACACACACACACACACAGGGAGAGAGAAAAAGGCACACATATTGTTCTGTTCTGCTCTTTTTCACGTACTTCCCGCTTCGTGTTAAGTTTTTCTACTTCCTTCTTTAAAGTATAACCCATAAAATTATTCTACGTACTGGCCTAGAAAGAAATCAGCCCTAGTCTTGCTTTTAATATAGAATCATGTGCAGTTCCTTTTACAGCCACTGGTGGTGCTGTTGTGCTTGGTTTAAAGAATGAAAATTTAAATCCACCAATAGGATTTTCTCCCTCAGTCGAACAAAAAAACACACACACACACCTACGTCTCAGTCACTGACGTGTAATTCTTTCTCCTCTCAAAAGTTCACCACACACACATACATACACACACACACAGGGTTAACATTCCTATATCCAGAGTTTATTTATTGTGATCATATTGTATACTATAAAACTGTGTGAAATACTGCACAATAATCCACATCTTAATATCCTCCTAATTTATAACAGATCATAACATACTCTACTTCTCAGTCAGCTCCGTCCCAGCAAACGGTTCAATATTCATAGCTCAACACTTCTCTCGTCAGGATGTCAGCGGCCCGCCTTTAAAAACAGAGTTTGACGCTAAAAGAGCGTATAGAGTCAATGGATCTATAAGGAGCCGGTAACGTTACGAGGCCGGGTGATTGAAACTTCACGTTAACTCAGCGTCACGCTAAAGAAGGCCGGGCGTGTAGCTGTCAGAGGTTGCTGAAGGAGCTCTTCTCCTGCTGAGCTCGGCCACTTTCACACCATCAGCATTTCTGCGCTCTAGGAGATTAAATCTGTTTATGATGAGTAATGGTCCGGTTTATTCATCCACAAGATGCTCTGCCAGAGTGTTCTCGAACAGACCCAACCCTTACAGCTCACACACACACACACGCACACACATTGATATTGGCCTTGAACTGGGAATTCGGTATCACTAGCACCAGGTGCAGTGTGTGTGTGTGTGTGTGTGTGTGTGTGTGTGTGTGAACCTTGGCTGTTAGAAAATAATTCCGTTGTTTGAATACTGCTTTGTTCCCACAATATTTCCTTTTTTTATTATCATTTCAATGTTCCAATTTTACATTTGTACATGTTATTTTTTGTGAAATTTTATTTTCATGCAAACTTCTTTAACTTTTGAATGTTGTTTGTTTTTTTGGTTACAAACAGTGTGTGATTAATAAAATAAAAAATTTAATATGATAATTTCTAGACTGTATTGTTTATACTGTATATACTGCATAACTTATACTACTAGGCATAAAACTCTTGGTGGTATGCTGCAATGGGAAAATACAGTATTCAACTACACCATGGTGTAATAAGGTCCAGTAGCTCGTATACAGTACAACAGTAATTTGCTATTACTTGATATTATTTGTAACTAAAAAACATTGGATTTTATTAATTTGCAGTAATGTCGAATGATACAAATTACCTCCTATTTTCTCTCTTCTTTTTTTTTACCAATATATAAATGTATGAATAAAAAATAAATAAATGCAGTTTACCCTTCCCGGTTTTTTGGTGACATAAAGTCGAACAGTATATCCTGAGACTTTCTCTTTCAGTGGAAAACTTACTGACCTCTATAAACCTCTAAAATTGGAGACATCTTTGAAAAGCCTGTAAATTAAATGTAACTATAGAAAAAATACAGTATAAACAATATAAGTGCCTTAATATATATATATATACAGAACTTGATATATAAAATAAGCAGTACAGTTGTACATGTATTTCTCCATTTAGCTTTATATGTTTAATCATTGAATAAGTATATTGAAGTTCGGCTGTTAAGTGTCGATGCGGGAGGCTTAAGACGTCAAACTTTTATCATTATTTTTTAAAAACATGTAAATTTTTACGTTACCGAAATTTACTAATTACATTTTAAAAAATCACAGAAAACACACAACCGGAAACACCATAAAAATACTTGATCATATGTGTCTCTAATATTTCATGTTCATATAGCTGGTTAAAATTTCAATTAATTTCATCATATTGTCTAAGTTGTGTTAAAAAAAAAAAAGTCATCCTGAAGCTTATATATTTTCATTTAAACATATTAATGCAAAAAAAAAGAAAAAACAGCTAAAATTGCTCTTGCGGTTGAAGGTAGGGTTGTTCCGATTCCGATACTGGTATCGGAAATGCTGCCGATACCACAAAAAAATCTGGCATCGGAATCGGCG
>JAQMYG010000013.1:11770144-11781275 GCA_030014215.1 Clariallabes teugelsi
TATCGGCCGATACCCTGAGCCCAAGTATCGGAATCGGTATCGGGAGGGGAAAAATGGTATCGGAACATCTCTAGTTGAAGGGGACCTATTATGTAAAATAATTTTTTTTCCCATTATTCTTGAAAACAACAATACAAAACTATGCAAAAGACACATGCAAATAAATGCTGGATGCCTTAAAAAAATAAAAAAATAAAATTTGGTGTGAAAATGCTTCGAGGACATTTTGTTGTCAGGTCCAATTTGTGTAGATTTTATAAGGAAATTAGCTGCTAAGTTTTACTCAACATCCTCATCCTCTGTGAGAACCACTCACAGCCCTTCTGACTGTTGCACCTGATTATTTTTTGCATGCAAATCCCAGCAGCTTCCTTTTTGTTTTGTTTTTCATCTAAAAAGTGGTCTCATCTAATATGCTGTTTTCTTTTCTGGCGTACAAATATTGTTCTGTAGCATTTTATTTTGTGGTGAAATACTGATGTTCAGAAAACAGAAATATTTTTTTCTACTGACTTCTTTTCTAACATTTCTTTTCTTCTTAGTTTCTAACATGCCTTATTCTGAATTATTTTAAATAATTCTGTGAAGACGACTGACAAGAAAACATTGCGATAAGATTTTCACTACTTAAGGACAATTTTCTTTTTTTCTTTTTTTTTTACTTTCAGCTTTCAAGTAATTAAATAAAATCACTATGTAACTATTAACATAGTGACACCCGCCCCGTCAAAGATCGCAAAAAACGTCACAAACTCATTAACACTTAAAACACTTACATACCGGGATAACTTAATTAAAATGTGATACGGCGTTTAAAAGAACCGCACGGCACAGATATATAGCGCCCACAGCCAAAACAAACAGTGTTCGGTGCTCTCTGATTTGCACTCAGCTGTTCCTTACTAGAGCTCTCCAAAAGTTTCTGAAAGCCCCGGTGCTCCCTTCTGCAACGTTATCAGCAAAATACCAGACAAAGGCATCATGAAGACAGCTCTTGATGTGTGTTAGCGTGTGTGTGTGTGTGTGTGTGTGTGCATAAGTCGGGCCTGATTTGAAATTTAAGAGAATCCTATTTAATGAGATGGCCTGCAGCGTACGCCGTCAGGTTCATTGAACAGTCTGAGCAGATAACCAAGCGATCACACAGACACACACGCACACGCACGCACACACACACACACACACACGCACACACAATTTAATTTGCTCAAAGAGAGCAAATCGCTCAATGAAACCAAGTAGTCAGAAGGTAAATCCTCTTCCTTTTCAGTAATGTGATCTCCTTTTAAATGGCATGAATCAAGACTCCACTTTCCCTACTTATTGTTATGGACATTAATAAAACCACTGTAATACAGGAACAAGTAAGCGAGCAAGAGAGAGAGAAAGAGAGAGCGAGAGAGAGAGAACGAGAGAGAGAGTATTTTTCCATCCATTACCATCATTTTGTGATTTTTTTTTTCTTCTTTTTTTATACAGAAGGAAGGAAGGAAGAAATGAATAATGACAAGCACGCTGTTCTAGGAAATGAATGTATAACGCTGCGGTATGATATGGCCTGACATGGCAGGAAACAGTTTTTGTCGCCACAATAAAGAGAATTCTTTTCCAATAACAGATTGTTATCGCTTGCGCTATAGCAGCCCCTTGCCAGAATTTGCTACGAAGTTCAGTACAAATTGCTAAGACTGGAGACTCCTTCCATAACCGGGAAATAAACATAGCATATCCATAATAATAATAGAGTCGTTCAAGGCAAACCAGGGACTCCTCATAAACGAAACTGATTGACATTTACAGAACACAGTACGGCGATGAGACTCGATGAAAAACGATGCAACCGTTTTAAAAAAGGACATCCATGAATGACGATCCTGCCCAAATTGGCTAGAAGCAAGTGGAACACCTGATACTTGAAAATCAATGGATAATTTGCCGCCAACTTGCAGACGAGACACATTTATCACTTCCACATTATAGGAAGTCGTCTGAGAGTTTTTGAGACATCCGTCAAACAGTCCTGACTTTGCTCCAAGTGTTTGGGCCATTAAAGGAGTTCACGGGAGAACAGGGTTCACACGTGATGCAGGCAGTCCGAGAAAACTTTGGACCCTAATGTTGTCCAAGCCATAGTGAGTCATTGGGATAAGGGCGATAGTGTAGCTATAGCCTTGAATTGGTGCTGTCTACCTGTAAATGATCAGAGAAGTCACCGCGCATACCCCTACGCTTTAGTCAATCCTGTTCCACCTCCTGCTGGAGGGACAATATGGTCTGCTTAGCAGGAGGGCTGACTGGCTGCTGAGTCTTTCAATCACTGTCAGATTCTCTTCTCTCGCTGCTTTTCTGATGTCTTCCCTCTCAACAGGACGCACGCGTGACCTCCACCTCCGCTCCACCCCTCTCAACCTGAACCCAGCTGAAACTCATTTTGAAGGAGAGCCTCCTATAATGCTACCGGGCTTTGCTGACTTCCTGGCAAGAAGCTACCTGCAAACATCTCTCCGTCTTCCCTTCATTCTCTGGCATGCTTCACAGAGCAGTTGGTTTTTAGATCCTCTCGCTTCTTGGCTGCTCTCTTCTTTCAGCTTTCATTTGTGTTCGCTAGCTCTGGAGCTCTTTTGCCTTTATTGCTCAATACGTCTGTTTAATATTAGGAGAAGGATCTAAGTTGAAACGGCATGTCCGACGGAACCAAGAAAGCTCAAGCTGAAAAATTGGAGCCATGCCTGCAATGTGAAAACTGTGCTGTTCTTTGAATAGATCTCGACGCCAATGATATAAGTAGATGTGATCTTCAGTATTGGGTTTTGGCTGTGAGGAGGAGATAACGTTGATCCAAAACACTAAGTGATCTTGACACCCTGGAACATCAGGAACTGGTTGATGTGTCAGGGTTTACACCCAAGTCCATAATCTAAAACAGAACTTTACTAAACGATTCATGATATAATCATAAAGTATCACATATCAGACCCAGGGATTAGATAGATCGCTAGTTCATCACCTGAGGTTTCTCAGACGTATAGTATGCAGCAGGATTTTGAGTAAACAAATGCTTAATGACTTAAATTAATCCTCTACAAAGGATTGTGATCACAATGCATAAATATGCTGGATGTGTTTTTCAAACTGCTGTGTTAATGGCTTGCCTTAGATAAACAATATTTTTGCATTTGTATAAATGTTTTGTGCTTTTAAATGTTGTCCTTAATTACAATCTTTTCTGCAGTGGCTTATTTTAAAATTGATTGTATTTCAAAAATAAGCTCAATTAAGTTCTGTTGGATTTATACTTACTTTCAGCAAGCAAAAATAAAGAACTAAATAAATAGTTTTTGTGACTTAAATGTCTAGAAGGGTGTTTTTGTTTGTTTGCTTGCTTGGTTTATTGGTTGATTAGCTGGTTGGATGGATGGATAGTTATTGGTTGGTTGGATGGTGGGTGTTTGATTGGTTGTATGGACAGTAAGTTTGTTGATTGATTGGTTTGTTGATTGGATGGTTGCTTAATTGGGTGGTTTGATGGTTGATTAGATGAATGGTTGGTTTGTTGGTTGGGCGGTTGTTTGGATAGACGGTCATTTAATTAGTTGGATGACTTTATTTAGTTATTGAGGTGATAAGATGGTTGAACCAGCTGGTTGGTTGGTTAGTTGGAGGGATCATTGGTTGGTTGGTTGGATTGTTTGTTTGTTTTCTGTGGCATTGTATGGAATACATAACTGAAATGGGTTTTGTACTAAAATATTGTCCTTCACTATTAATTTGTTTAGCTGTGGTTCTGATGTCTATAGGACCTTAATTATATCACAGCCATGATGTACTAAAACGATATACTGTATTGGTTAAAAAAAAATTAACATTACAAATAGAAAATGTAATAAATAGCAAATGGATTAAAAAAGTTTTTTTTTTTTTCATTTACTGCACACAGTATCTAACCTGTGGTGGAAAAGTTCTTGTGAAAAATGGCAAGTTATGCATGTAAATTTCAACTATTTTTATTCTAGCCCTAGTGTGTAGCGAGCTACATTATTTTCACAATGCCTTTATATTGAAGGTGGTGAATTTTTATTTCCAAGTCCCTTACATAACCTAAATATCACTTCCAAAGACCTGATAGCTAGCTTGACCTAGGTTCAAAAAACAGATTTTATGCTCAACTGAATGTGCTGCAAGTGTAAAAACATCCTCAGTTACAATCCATTGGTGCATCCCAAGTATCTTAATTAGAGTATTGAAAGGTCAGAGTTAAAAGGGCAGACCACTGCTAACTAGAGATATCGGAATGAGGAGGTGTGTTCGAATCGGTCTCGTTTGTTATTCTGCACTGCTCCTCTTCTCCCTCTCTGCATTCCTTTTTTCGTGTATGACAATCTCACTTGAAAATCCATTACATCTCTATAGGCCATGATGAATCTTAACAAGGCACACTTTTTCCCATCTTTCCCCCCTTCTCTCTCTCTCTCCTGATATAATTAGACCCATTCCTCTAATTTAGTCCAAACATTCTGACCCAAAATCATTTCAATAATAAATAGCAACCGCATTCCCCGAATTCCACATGGAATTTCCACTTTTCCGTGCTCGGAATACGGCGAATAGGAATTAGTCAGAACGGGGCGTTTGATGAGGTATTCTATGTACTAATGGGTAAATCAGGTTAGCATAGAGATCTATGGCATTCTTTAGAGGACAATGTGTAATTATTTCCTGTATAGTATGAAATATGCCCACACAACAACCCACCCAGACACATAAACACACACAGCAAAATTAAAAATTAAAAAAAAAAAAAAAAAAAGAACACACAGCTTAACTGAGCCAAGCTATACATAGCGAGGGTGTGATTATAGGTTACTGTAATGATGTGTCACGGACAGATTGGAGCCACAAGACAAACAACAAACTTCACTCACCAGCAGTCTAAAAAATACGCAAGCACACAAATAAACACCGAGCCCACATGGCAAAATAGTGACGTCGTCTGGGCCTGCTCGGTGTGTCTCATGGGCTTTTAAATGCGATCCATATAAATAAACATTATAACTGGTGACTTTTTCATGATTTCTGAAAGCAATATTTTAGGCGTATTCTCGATTCTGACTGGTCAGAAGGTTTTGACAGTCACTAGGATGGTAGTGTCAGCTGTAGATCACATGCTTAAATCACAGCATTAACACACCTGTTTTAATACAGTATTGTTTTTACAGTAACAATTTACAAGAACTTGTATGGCCAGATTTAACATGTCCAGCTGTGAATCAGTCATAATCTCTATTCAACTGGATTTAAATTGAGAATCTAACTAAAACTAATGTCTGTTGTTGGTTTGTCTTGATTTGTCTCAGGCAGCTATATTTCTTATATATTTTAAAGTATTAAAACCTACTAAAAAGTATTTAAGTAAACTTATCAATGCTGAGTAACTTGTTTTGGTTGTTTAAAAATCATGTCTCGGCACAAAACGGTAATCTTTTTATTTCCTGCTCTTTTTTTATATTCTGCTCCACACTACAGTCCAGTAGGTGGTGGTATTGCACCAACCGCCCCAAAAAGTCAAAAGAAGAAGAAATGATACTCTCACAGAACAAGAGCATATTGCAAGCAGCTTTGTACTTTCAACAGAAACATTAGTTTCTAAGTAAATCATTTCTAAGTAAAAGTTTCTAGGTAACTAATAAAAAAAGGAATGAATAAAAAATTTTTAATAAACCTGGGTAGCTCAGTGGTTATGGTATTGGACTACGATTTGGAAGGTCCCAGGATCAAATCCCACAACCAACAAGTTGTTCCTGTTGGGCCCTTGAGTAAGGCCCTTAACCCTCAACTGCTCAGATAAATGAGATAAAAATGTAAGTTTCTCTGGATAAGGATGCTAAATGCATTCATTTACCTAAATAATTTTTTTAAAGTTTGAATCGATTCTGAAAGTAAATCTGATTAAATAGAGGAAGACATAGCTAAAGATAGATTATTAGACCTAGATAGACAGATAGGTAGACAATTATTTTAAAAAAAGCTTTTTTTTTAAAAATTTATATTGACAATTAAAAGGCAAATGCTAGGCTACAATGCTATGCTAAGCACACTGCACTAATTTCTTTGTTACTTTCAACTCCATCCAACCTTTCTCTCTCTAAAGCTTGATTCTCTCAGGACCAAAATTACACAAAGAGTCCCAGGAAGACTGGTGGGTCATGATAGCAACTCGTAATTATCATTTATCACTTCTATGATAGTGATAATTAGATAATTATCACCACCGTATAATTTTAGATAGCCTGACCGGGCCACGTCCGTAATTTAGAAGAGTACAAATTACCATCCAGACAGTATTTCAGCAAACTCAGAGGTCAAAAAGTAACAAAAAAAAGGGGAGGGGGGACTCTCTGTAATTTATGCAGCTATGTTTTTAGCCACCTGATGTTATCCATCTTTCCAAGCAGATACACACACACACACACACACACACACACACACACATGCACGGTAATTGCAGCAAAAAAAAAAAATCTCTTTTTATCCCACCCAGTGAGAACTTAGATGTGATTTGCAATTCCCAAGTATGTCAAACGGCCTTTAAAAAGGCTACGCCGGGTTTTCATTTTTTTATTTTAATTTTCTTACGGTTAATATAGAGTCAGTCAAACGAAAGAGGTATGACATAAACAGCAGCTTTCCTCCGAACCGCACTGATTTATAAACACTGACACGCTGACGGATGAAGAAAACTCAAAACTCGTCGGAGCAAATTGAAATGCATCGTGCGACCGCACAATCAAGATGATTTACCATCATTCGTTCCACTGTGAAATTAGTTTTCATCAAAAGTATCATGATATCAATTTGCTCGGCTTCTCGGTTAAAATATTTAGATAGGGAACGCCAGGGCAGCTCCAGCCTCCAACCCACATGCACTTATCGCACGTGTGTTCAGATCAGTCAAATGTTGTCGACGGTGAACCGCTCTTTCACCCCCTTGATTCACATCTCCATGATTTATAGGATATACAGTATGTTTAAATGTTAAAAGATTTTAAGGCACGTGTCCGTCAGTTCCAGGCAGACCTGCAGGCTTCATGATGAAGGTGTTAGAAATTCCCTCGTGCGCTTACTGGCTTGGGTCGACCTCCATTTTGGACCCATACATACACGTGCGCACGTACACCTCCGTTCCTGCTCTCTTCTGCCTCTTTAATGAAAAAAATAAAAAAAACAGAGATATTCCAATCGGCCGAGCGGGAGAGGTGAGATTATGAAGTGTGATTTTACTCTGCAGCTGCGGCTCATTTTTCTAACAGCGTGATTAGGTTTGACAGGAGAATATTCAAGGGAAGACACGCTGCCACAGCAAAAACTACATCCATTAATCTCAGGGAGAGAAACTAAGAGAGATACAGAGCAAGGGATGGGGAGAGGGAGAGAGAGACAACGCGCTGGTCAACACAAATTGCCAAGACACCAAATGGCAAAATGCACCAGTGGACAAATACATAAGAGAGAGAATGATGCAAAGCCGGTGCAAAAACCTCCGCAGGACAAACGGATTTATATTCACTTCCAAATGTGAATATTAAACTGTATTGCTATACGGTGTTTATTTCAGAGAGTTGCAGTATACCTGAAGGTGACACTAAGGATAATCTTTCGCTCTTTGCATTTTGAAGTTTAATAAGGAAAGAATTAGGTCCTAGGGGTTCATATGCAAGAAATTATACGTATTAAAATATAATCCGATGTAACCAATTGTGACACCGTCGGAATTTATAATATGAATTAAATATGTGTGATAGTCTGTATCAAATTATCTTGATTGCATTTTTTGAAATGGTAGATAAACCTATTAGTAATCAATAATTGATAGAGTGATTATTTCTTAGCATTGGTAAAACTTTGTTCATTTTTGTAGCTGCACATTTCCAATAAATTTGTTATGCAATAAATTAACAGTTTAACAGTTTAAAACATGATTAAAAAAAAGTGGTGTAACGGACTGTATGGATTTCTCTGGCATGCATGTGAACTGTGAATTAACGGTAAAGTTTAGACATTATAGTGAGAAATACAGATTTATTGCCACTGTATGGAGCTATATTAGGGTTCATTCGTGAGCAAAAACTCACCATGCTCACCAGATCACAATGTGGGTAAAATGTGGGCAAAAAGCGTATGTGTAGGCAGTGCCAGTGGGTTGGCATATGTGTAGGCAAGCAATAACCAAAAATAACCAACAAAATAATATCAAATATTCAAACTCATACTGTATCTTAACTCTTTCTACACACGCTGTACCATAGTGTTTTTAAATTAAATGTGCCTTATTTTTATTACCAACTCTTTCCAGGTACTAATGATTTACAAAAGTATCCCAAATACTGGAAACTGCCCAATCTGGCAACAATACTTGCTAGACAAGTTATAATCTGATTTTCTTTTCCAAATCGCCAATACAATATGTTCTTCCTTTCAAACTTTTAACTGCAAACACGCCCTCTTGTGGATTAAAAGTTAATAGGTACATGAGCTACAGAGCATTATTATCCAAAACAAACATTATCTGTTAATAACTGTGTAAATTCTTACCAGCACTGAATCGATTAATGATTAATCGTTGAAATACCTAGTACGAAAAACCCACTGGAAATTTTTGCCAAACATTTATCAGGTTGAGCTCTAAATTTCTATCAAAACAGACTTTGACGCATCATTTTAACAAACAAACCTTCGTTCCCAGTCTAACAAACTTCATTCTCCCAATCCGCCCAAAGATCTGATTCAGATTGATGGATCTAATATTTACTGTATTACCTAATAGGGAAGTTAACATTAAAGTGCTATAGTAAATAAATATGAAAATTTCCCAGTACATGTAAAGAGTTTTCCTAGGCCACCACACATTCCGGAAATAAATTCAGCCGGACAGGTTCAAACTCTACAGAACTGGACCCTACGATGGCAGGTTGTTAAGGGAGCCATGGAAACAGCTTGCCATCACCGGGGTAAAGACGTAGGGGACACTGTGTGGGTGCGCTGGAAGAGCAGGGCGTCAAAGGTCACGCTGGCAGAGTGCTGCAGGGAGCTTCCGAAAAGGTTATTCTACCTACATGTACATGAACTAAAGTAAGGAACGGACACAGAGACCAGCCATGAGAAAGAACACTGTTCTGTCCCTCACCTCTCTCTCTGTCTCTTTGAAGATATTTGGGGTGGCATCACCTTCGTTCCGAAGAAAAGCTGTGTGTATATCAGCAGCGCTCCTTCCTGCACTCTTTCCATTGCTTTTCTACTTTCTTTTAGTGACTAAAATGTTTTTTTTATGCTTAGTAAAAGCTTGCTTCTGAGCAAGAGTGGACAGAGGAGAAAGAAACCTATATAGTCCTACATTTTTTCCACCACTTGCACTTAAGCAATACATACAAATGAACAGTCGTTGGAAGTTTACATAAAAAGTTACACAAAAACACACACACACACACATACATCTTGCATTGGGCTCGGTGAGCATCTATTTAGTTAAAAGCACAAAGGAGGCGGCCTGGGCTGTTTTTCAAAAATTGATGATGGCCATGCATAAATTATGCAAAGCTTTGCCCTTGTGCCAAGCAATGCATCAACTGAATAATAATGAGATGGACGAAGAGACGAGAAAAAGGGAAGGAGGGAGAAGAAGGAGAAAAAAAGAGCATGCATGGCCTTTCTTCGCCAAATCCGAAACACAACAACAACAACAACGCTGCGCAGACTTTCTCTTTTTAAGCAGACAGGAACTTGTTCTCGACAGACGTCTCGTTCTTTCTGCCTCTGTCCTCTGTCGCTCTGGTGCACCTTCGCTAAGCAAGTAAGCTCGGATCGGCCTCCCTGCTGTCGCCGTCGTCACGCTTTTTCCCCGTGAGTCATCGCTCATTAGCTGCGAGCTGAGTTTAGATCTCTAAATCACTTCAAATCATGGTAAATATCACCTCCGTCTGTTCCTGCTTAAATGCAGAAGGACAGAGTCTCCTCAGAGACGTCGGCTTTCACGTTCAGTATAAACACCGCTCCTCGAGCGAGAGTTCAGTGGATTTATTACGAAAGCCAGCGTTCCTGGTGTTTTGACGTTGAGTTGGGGTTATACGATGAGCGGCACCTGCGTTTGCATATCATTTGTAAACTCTGATTTGATTAGCTCCTTGGTACAAGCTGAGTAAACAACAAGCTGAGTCTTAGATCTCAAGACACAACATCAAGCCATATTTAAAGAAACAAACAAAAAGTGTTAACTTATCTACATAATCCTGTGGTAAAAGTTGAAGTACGAAAAAAGATGTCTAATTAGTGCCACTTTCAGAAATGGGGAAACATTAGCTCGGGCTAACAAACAGCAAGTCTTAGCTAGCATGGTAGCAACTTTTAGCATACAAACAATGCTTTCAGCTAGCTGTTACAACAGTTACAAATACATTTTCCCCTGACTAAAACAAAGTGTTAACTTATCTACATAATCCACTAGTAAAAGGTGAAGTACGAAAAAAGATGTCTAATTAATGCCACTTTCACACATTAGCTCGGGCTAACAAACAGCAACTCTTAGCATAGAAACAATGCTTTCAGCTAGCTGTTACAACAACAGTTACAAATACATTTTCCCCATTGGCAGATAGGTTACAATGAGGGTAACAGGTTAAAGTTTAGATTTTTATTTAGAAATAAAAATAAATAAATAAATAAATCACCTCATTAGCATTGTTTGATGCTAAATTTTTTATGCTAAAATCTGATGCTAAATGATATCATAGAGAAATGTCTACATCAGAAGTTACTGTCCGTATAGTATAGTATATAGAATATCCCAGGTGGACTTTTTGACAAATTATTTCCTGTCCCATTTTTGTTACTTCTACCCCATAGGAAAGAACAGAAACATGACAGGAACAACTTTTTGCTAAAAAAAAAAAAAAAAAAAGCCACTATGGTACTACTCCACTGGTCCTATCATGGTGTATAGTAAAGATGGGAATTACCAGTCACCTACCGATGCGATATTATCATGATACCTCAGTTTCGATCTAATTTGTATTGCGATTTAACAGTTTTGAAGGCGCCACCTACAGGATTATAGATGTATAAAGTCAAAATAAAATACAAA
>JAQMYG010000013.1:11781375-11793209 GCA_030014215.1 Clariallabes teugelsi
TATATATATACAGTATATATGCCTCTGTATATATACAGTATATATCTGACAATCATACTGTATGATTAACGATGTATGGTCATCGCATCAACAATGACATCTTTACTCTCTACTGACATCATTAGATTTAACATAGTAGTACATATTGCTGCCATAATTTAATTCAATAACTTATTTTGGGGGCAGTGTGGCGATAAATGGTGATACTGAATCGAATTTTCCTCCTATTTCTAGCATAAAGTACCACGGTACAGTATTCATGGTATGTATTTCCTGATATAGTACATGTGCCACACTATGGTACATGGTTCTACCATGGTACTGTATATACTTGGGTACGACAGTGTAGTACATGGTTCTGTCACTCACTGCAGTATGGTACTATGGAACATGTACTAGGATACTCTCAAAAAACACATTAGACATTTTTCTGTACCATTAATAATTTGCCAATGTAAGTCGCAATTTACCTGTTATGGTACCCTCCAAAGTTTAATACACAATACTTTAGGGAATACCATGGTACCTATTGGTTATCATGTGCCTCCTAAAGTTCTGCAGGTATCTAAGATGGTACTGTCTGTACTATACCATACCAGTAGTATGTTAAGCCTTTATTTGTCACATATACATTACTGCACAGTGAAATTCTTTCCTCGCATATCCCAGCGTAACTGGGGTCAGAGCGCAGGGTCAGCCATGATACAGCGCCTCTGGAGCAGACAGGGTTAAGGGCCTTGCTCAAGGGCCCAACAATGACAACCTGGTGGAGATGGAGATCAAACCGCCAACTATATTTCTATACACTATAGTAGAATGTCTTAGATGTCTGCTGAACTTATGTTACTATGGTTACCCACCATGATACTACCACAATACCCACTGTGGTGTCCCATGGCGCCTACTATGGTAATACTATGGTATGTTATGTTATGGTTTGTCCTACATTTCACCATTTTAAACTGTAGAGCATGCCATAGTAAAAATTATTACAGGATGTATTTATGTGTTTGCTAAAAAGGTGGGTAAACCTTATTAACACTATGCTCTGCTACTCCGCTACCACAAATAAAGGCACATTTAAACGTATTAAACCCATTTCAGTGCCACAGTACCTACTGCGTCCTATGTTGCCTACCATGGTAATGTCTGAAGTACTACGGTAACACTATTGTACTGTATATTATGGTATGTACTACAGTTTACCATATTAAAAATTCTTATGGGATGTATTTATGGGTATGTGTTTGCTAGAAAGGTGTGTAAACCTTTCAACGCTGTGCTCGACTACTCCGCTACCACCAATAAATGCGCATTTAAACGCATTAAAACACATTTGCCTTAAAAGCTTACAAAAAAACAAAAATAAATACGGGTCTCGCTCCATTTTTCCAATCTCATAACCCAGCCTTAGATGGAGAAGAACGATGGGAAACGTCATATAAAACATTACTACAGATATGTTTATACTGTAGGTATGCACGGGGAAATAAATCTGGAAGGAAGAGGCTGTAACTCCGGATCATTTTTTTTTCCCGCCTCAAACTATTTCGCACTATATTATTATTTATTTTGGCCTTGAGGAGTACAAACGCCACATGCATTAAAATACATTTACATTAGCATGTCTAAAAATATTTCTCCCGCTCGCCAGGCGAGTTGCTTTGTGAGTTTAGAATGCCGAACCACGCGAGGGTTTTCCTGCTGTCTCTCCATCGGCCGCGGGATGTTGACAGGCTATTAAACTGTCGGAGCGGATGTGTTTCGCCTAACTGTAATTATAGAGGTAGACCGGCAGCAGTAATGCCATTTTATGACTCATATTTATAAACTGTCTGTAACACATTAAACCTTCGCCTTTGTGGACTGAACATGGCGTCGTTAATTTGGTGCTTTCGCTTATACAAGTTTGGGAAGGTGACTGAATGTTTACGAGGGGTTTCTTCTACTAATGGCGTGAAGTTATTTCATAAAAAAAAAGATTTTTAAAAAGGAGATGAAAGAAATAGTTTAGAATACTGTCATGAATATAGAGTAGAATTAGCGTTGTTTGTGTAAGCACTTCTAAAGCGAGCCTGGGCTTTGGGTTAACGCGTCAGAATATCAATAAGACTTGAGGTTCATTTGTTAAAATACTGTACAGTACAAAAATTAAGCTCGCACTTGCCGTAGCTTCTAATCCTTCGCCTTTCCATGCCTGCCAAATCCACATCACCTGACGATCCGTCGCTCACTTCATTTGCCATGCAAATTCACTCCCCTTATTAGTCAGCGCACGCCGGCTAGTGGGTTTAACCAAACACACTGATCTCATCCCTAACTCGCCGACTCAAGCCTCCGCGTGCGACCGTGTGTTTTTTCCGCATGTGGGCGGTTGATTTCCAGAGTCGGGGGAGCGAGAGCGAAACACCGAAGCATATATCTGTGTCTATAAATCTGGCCCCAGGTAAAGGCGGGCTCGTTCCGGTGACTTGATCCGTGTTTAAAACATGCAAGGTAATTGAGCTGAAACAAATCCTTATCACCATGGCAACACCAGATACCGACAAGAGGTGTTCCGAGTGTTTGTTGTTGTTGTGTGTGTGTGTGTGTGTGTGTGTGTGTGTTTTAAATAGTCACGGAGGCAGGTGAGGTTTGGGACAAGGACAGATTTAATGGTAATTGACACCTGTCACAAACACACACACTCACAGTAAATCAAAAGACTTGAAGACAGCAGGTGTGTGCGTGTGTGTGTGTGTGTGTGGCATGCTCGATGCTTGGCGGGGTCCCTGGTGTAGGCAGATGGCGAAACTCAATTAGACCTTCTCAATCCCTCATGCTTCCAGCTCGCACAGAAAGAGGAAGTAAAAAAAAAAAAAAAAAAAAAGAGTTTGAAAATGAATGAGTAGAACCCCTCTGCTCATCTCTTACACATTAAACCTGCTCCCACTCTGTCTCTGTCCCTCCCTCCTTCCATGCCGCTCTCCCTCACTCTCAGACAGGTGCAAATAGGATTATTTTAAGGTGCACGTTCCACCGCACACAAGTGCAAGATATCTCCCTCTTATAGGAGATTGTTGACATTAATTAACAATTAAAAACTAATTACAGCCTCAATGTGTCTCCCTTTCCCCCCGTCTCTCGCTTTGCTTTCCGTGCATCCCCTCCTCGAATCTTTCCACCTTCTTTGTCCAGGATTTTATTCTCGTGTCTCCGCTGCTCTCTTTTATTCCTGCTTTTTGAACCTCGATGCGATTTAACTAGCATTAATTACAAATTGAGATCATTTTAAAGCTACGTGTTCCTACAAGCTGAGATCATGTTCAACTTTCATGAATTATAATAGCTGACTGTGCAAGCAATGATGATATCCGTTTCAAGTTTGCCAAGCTAGCTGGGTTTAAGTCAGAGCTGAAGTCACAGTTTAAGGTAGTGTCGCTGTCACTGGGCGTTCCTCTTCCTGTCCGCAACAAAGGAACGAACCTGATCCCAGTTTCACACATTCACACAGAGTGGAAACTGATCCAATATGTCCACAACAGGTGCACAATCACCTTAGTACTCAATGCCGGGTGACAAACTGCAGCGTCGTCTAATGCAGTGGGGGGGGATTTTCTCAGAACAAACACATGGCTTAAATAAAAGTGTGAAAAATAAACAGGATTTCTCTCCTGCGTTCATGTTGCTTCTGGAGATCCCGTACCCTGTTACCCTGCCCCCGTGGAGTACGAACACGGTCGACATGTTTTCCTTCCCGAAAGCGAAGTAATTAATGTAATTTTTATGTGTAGATATAAATGTAATTTTATGTATTGCATGTGTGGGTGAAAGCTTTTTACTCAACCGTCTTAACGTGATAAACACCTCCTACAACCTGCACTTGTCCTAATCACCACACGCTTAGATCGATAAATAAATAAAAATAATTATTCAAAACTAATCAGGCAGCATTTTACTGAGAGACTACTGTAAGTAGATGGGATTACATAATTTCGAGTCGTTTCACAGTAAGAAACCACCTTCAAGTTTTGTTCATATTTAGGCAGCTAACTCATAATTACATAACTCAGATGAGTGATGTAGACTCTTGTGAAATTCTTTTGTCAAATTCATCTATAATACTGTAGTTTAATATAAACAAATCTAGCATTATAATGTTTACATTACATTTACATTACATTCATTCACTATAAAGCTTATTTCTAGACGAATTTGACTAATTTTTTAAGCATAAATTATGCTAGATTTAAGTGTTTATTTCTTAAAAGAATCAAAATGATTTGCTAGGAAAGTCATGCTTAAAACTTCCTAAAAAATGTGTCTAGATATAAGCTTAAAAATCTTATATTTGGTTTCTTTCAATCTTAATTTTAAAATCTCATATTTTAATCGTTTGATAGGATTAATTAGATTCACGATATTTCCACTTGCTAAGATATTTCACTTTCTGCTGTTTATATTAGGAATGGGAATCAGCAGTCACAACTGATACAACATTATACAATATTCTATATATAAGTATCATGATTTTATAAATATTGCAATTCAATATTATATTTTTTTTTCCAATTTTGTTACCTCGACCCTTTAAAGAGAACTCAAAAGTTTTATACCTCATCTTTATTTAACAACTAAATTGAACATACGTAAGTAAATGTCGCACGTTCCTTATAACATTAGTTTTCTTTACTTAAAACCCAAGCGCAGCATTTATACAATACAAACTAACTTTAAATACAAGAGCTTTAACTTAAACTTAAACAAAGAGCTACATTTGTCCTGAGCAGCACGTATTTCTGTTAACCCCCATGGTTGTTGTTTCTAAACAAACTTACCAAATAATTCAGGATAAAGATGTGAGTATAGTTTAGAGTGTACCACCTGTGGCATTATTTTAAAAAATGGCGACGTTTTAACACCTCAATTGCCTACAAAGCTTTGAACACATGTTAAGCAGCATCTAACGCACGGTATTTTTTAATACTAATGTAAGAGTGTAACTGGTGGGGTTCGAGAAGGGTGGTTTTTAACGCATACAACTTTTGATATTGTTGCATCATAAAAATGCATTTCTGTTGAAACACTCATAAGCTTGTGCACTCAGAATCGGTCCTGGCAGCTGATCCACAAGTGCATCTCAATTATAAATGTAATTGTTGTAAATTATTTAAGTGTATAAAATTCTTTAAAATTGATTGTGGCAATATTTAATTCATAACTGAATTGATTTTTTCCCCATCCCTTTAGTATATATACAGTATAACTCATTTAGTGGTAAGAAGCTTCCCTTAGTTTATTTCTGATGCTTTGACAAGCATCGTCAATCCGTAAAAGGGGAAGAATATCCCAGGTGGACTTCTCTTCTGGTAGCATTTTTGGCATGATAGACATCATCCATGTTTACTATGTCAAGAAAGAAAAAGGTTCCACTATGCTATGCAAAAATGTAGTACAAAAGCAAAATGAGTAACTGTTTATTGTTTAATATCCTGCTTCTTTTTTAATTTAATTCAATTTAAAAGACATACTGTGTGCAATATTTTCTATAGATGATGTTACTATTATTGCAAATCTATATTTTCCAAAGTTCATACTAATTTAAAAATATATATATTTATAACGCATAATAAGTACCTTCAGATAAAAACAAATCTGAAAGTCACTCATAAAGTCTTTTTTTTCCCAACATTTGTAATCCCGCTGTCCATATACAAACATTGTGCTTAAAAAAAAGCATTCACAAGCATTCCAGGACCTTGTTATAGCAGTAGTTCAGTTTCAATCCTGTGGAGTCAATCTCTGTCTGATTGTACACATCAGGTCCCAAATTGTACACATCACTGAGGTCCGTGGACAGTAATTGTACACATTGGTAGTCCTTGGTAGGCAATTTTGAAGTACATTGTACTTCATTGATAAGACTCAGGGTAGGCAGGTTTGCTTAGGTTGCTTTTTTTTCCAGTCAAATTCATTTACGTCAATTATGTACCTAAAAAAAAATTACAGAGTGGCAATCAAGAATCATATTTTAAAAAATTATGTGTTAAATTAGTTGCTGAGCCGGACATGCTACTTGTACCAAATGAGTTGATGATAATAAAATGTGTTGATTATAACTGTTAGGGCACACATATAAGATTTAGGATGCAATCTCAACATGTTTTGATAATAGCTGGTAAACCCACTGGGACGTTTAACTATATGTATAACTCTGCATACCAAGTACTCTAATACCAATGACCAACTGTCGGCCGAAAACCGCATTCAAAACCAGTCACGGAAGCACAAGAAAACACATCTGATAACGTTATGTCACCTTAAAAAATACATTTTGAACGAAGTCGTTCCGAATCGCATCTCAACCATCCACGTTCTTTTATCTACAACTACAAAGCTAAACCACAAAGTCTTCAACCACAGATCAAGGGCCCTACTTGGTGTGGGTGACAATGGATTGTACGCCCTAGCGCGCTAGCCTATCCATTTAACGCTATTTGGGATTCACCCTGGAACCTGAAAGTTAACAGAGCTGATATTCTAAAGCAAAAGAAGTGGAAATGTAAAAAGAAACTTTTGTGATTTACAGCACTGTTTACCACCTCCGTGGTTTATTCTCTCAATCTTTTGGTTACATACAGTAGTAAAACTAATTTCAACCCGGTTAATTAATAAGCTCCACCAATCGCAGAAAGATATGTTTTGGTGGAGCAACCAAAATAAATATATCTGTTGATAATAAATGGTGTTTGCAGAATTGTTATTTAAAAAAAAAAAAAAAAAGGAATATCATACTCGAGGTTGTGCTGTACTGATGGATATAGCATGGCTGTGACCTCGTGCTTACGACCTCATCACAGCCGTGCTATATCCAGCAGCACAGCACTCGCTCTTGCGTGACATTGCTTAATTATATTGTATTATTATAATCACTAAACAACTATCGCAATCTGTTTACACCGAGCAGGGTCATCAGGGGTCAAAGCATTCTCTTTATGCATGTGAACCGTATTACTATTATTCAACCCGCACCTTATTAAAACCAGTACAGTGCTGATATCTACACACTAACATCTATTCTATTATTTACACTTCTGAAGAAGTAGAAGTCATGTTATCTACCATATATCTATATATCTATATATATATATATATATATATATATATATATATATATATATAAAACAATCCTACAATCTGAAGTTTAATAAAATGGTGCAAAAACAACAACAACTAAGTTGTCAGTAAGTAAGTGTTGTACATGTAGGCAAGTTGTTGCTGAATGTACATATCACACCTTTCAGTAGGAACATGAAGCATGGATGTTCATTTTATACTTGCCTAGTAACACTTGTTGCCTAGCAACTGTTCCATATGTTCCATATGCCTTTGTGTGAAGGCGCAGTAAACGGCCATATTTGTGCCTAGGTGTAACTTTAGTCATCCTCTGATCCGTAGACTGGACTATGGTCTACAATGTAGTTAAGCCCACCTTAAATGACCACCAAGATCTGGGTGTGGTTCCATGGCTGATAAGCACCTTGTGGGTTATACAGACATTGTGATTGTGATCCTGATGCACAATATTAACTAAAAACTCATGTCATGTCATGTCATGTCAAGTGCCAAAACATAGCGTAGATAGTCATGAGAATTCAGGCTCACACATACGTGGAGTGGTTAAAGGCCCCCCACACATACGTAGAGTATACTTGGGTGGGCCACCCAGGTATATACTGACGGGCACCCACGTATATTAGCCCACCCTTTTTTACAAATCTGTCCGCCATCCACAATCGATTAATTAGTAGTAGACATTCCCGTCTTGTGCTACCGCTCCTGTACCTGTTTATTCTGCTATCACGACAGCGGCGAACTGAGAGGCAGCGGATGTCAGCTGCCGTAAAAGGATAAGAAGGGCGTACAGATGGTCAGTTTTGCACTGTGAATGGTCTCTTCTTTAATAACCCCAGGAAGATTAATAACCCAATAAAGCTTGAGCGGCACGGGTCCGTGCGGCAACACACCACTGGTCAATGACCGGTTTAAAAAACATCTGCTTAAAAGTCCTGCCTGTAAGTGCCGACAAAGGAGGCTTCAGACATTAAACTGTGCTTTTGGGTTTTCTGATATGTCACGGAGAACCACAGTTGCCACTCTTGTTAAAATCTGTAAAAATGTACCGCTACCGGAATATGGGAACGACGTCGCAAAAATGTAGAAATCACAAAATGCGGAAATTATTATAATTATTCGTCAACATAAAACCCACAATAAAAAGACATGAATGTATGAATTTGTGCTATTTCTTTGCCTATGTGATCCATTTATTTCAACTTTTTTTTTTCTTTAGCTCAGGCATGTTTGTAGGATTGGTTAAAATGCAATAAAGTTCAGTTTATTAATATGGACTAGCTGTAGGTTGTGCTGAAAAAAAAGGACGTCACCATATAGTAATGCAAAAAAATGCCTAAAACCCCTTGAGAATCAGTTGCCAACTTTGTATACCAAAGAGTGTTCAGTTCTTAAGTTTTTTCATCTTCACACATAGTATAGATGGAGAGGAGGGTTTGTACAGTAGGTTAGATCTCTGATATGTGAAAAATATCAAATAAATAAAAACAATTGTAGTTGTATTAAAGGTCATGTGCGTTTTGTTGTACTGTATGTAGGAGACCACTTTTATTCTGGCACATAATGCCGGACCGTTCTGCTGGCTACCACCGCAAGTATATTTCAGACCTGTGGGAAACACTGGCCTCGCTGAATAAAAAGGATGTGTACTGAAAATGCTTTTATGTTTCTGGTTCAGAATTGCCTAGGGAAGCCATTTTTCCAAGCTGATCTTCATTTTTTTTTTAAAGGCAAGACCAATATGAGAGTTCTGAATATCCTCAAAGTATCGAAAGCCACTGAAGTACAGCCAGGGTTTTTTTTTTTATATGATAAATGGCTTAAATTCAGCCAGCTGACCCCTGCTTTTTAAAAGCTTCTGCAAATGCACGTGTATTAAACTCACCAGCGCCGGTATAACCTGCATCCATCTATGGCTCTTTTTCTGTGCGTGTGTGTGTATGTACTGTACAGTATGTGTGTGTGGTTATGGCAATGTTCTATTAAAGCTGTCCTCTGTAAAGCTGAATAATATTATATCCTGCCCAAACCAGTGACCATATTTTTCCCAGTAATCCCGGGTCACAGTTCAATCAACGTTGTCTTCCTCTCTCTTAATGACAAACACACACGCAAAAAAAAAAAAGAGTGAAAGAGCACATACCAACTGTAACGTGACAATTCCTGTGCACACAAGAAAGCACCCACACAGACTGCACGGCTGAACCGCAGGAGTGAAGGTCACATCCTCTTCACATTATTCCACAATTTATAAACCGAGTTCAATATCCCTGGGCTAACACGCGGTCCTAACACAGCACGGTCCTGCAACATGCGTCATTATGAGCAATAACGCAAGAAGATTTCACTTCAGGGCAAAGGCCTTGTCTGTTATTGTATAATAGCTTTAGTCTTCAAGGTTACACACAGAAACACACTCGACAGTGCTAAACTAACAAGGGAAGCACTTCTGCCTCTGTTGTGTTTTTGAGTTTTACAACCCAGGTGTGAATGACTGAATTTGGATGGTGTGTGTTTGTGTGCACGCACGCGTGTGTATGTGTGTGTGTGCGCGTGTGCATGCACGCGGCAAGCTACTGCGTTTCAGGCATTAGGGATTAGGCCTGTTTTGTCGACACGCCTCATGCACACAAAAGCGCACTGGTGACTGCATGTCTGTGTTCGCAGAAGAGAGACATGGAAGCTTAGCTATTACAACACTCCACACACAGTCGCACTGACACTCGCACACACAGACATACCTATGGGCTTAAACACAAACACGCGTACATAAACACACCTGTAGCCTAAAAAACGAACGCAACCACAGCTGAAAACAGGGCTGTCAGAAAGAGATTAAGAAATGGATTTATCTAATTTGAGATTTTTATTTACTAGGAAAGATGCTAACAATTTTCATTTATGAATGTTGGTGGCAATTTTGCTTTCTAGGATGTTCAATTTGATCTGAGAGATATTTTAAGTAGTTGTGAATATGCTGTTGGTGGCACAACGGCTTAGGGGTTAGCCCTGTCCGCTTGCACCTCCAGGGTCTGGGTTCAATTCCCGCCTTGAGGTCTGTGTGCATGGAGTTTGCATGTTCTCCCTGTGCTTGGTGGGTTTTCTCCTGGTACTTTGGTTTCCTCCCAGTCCAAAGACATGCAGATCTGGCTTTTCTGCCAATGCCTGTGTGAATGTTGACCAGAGATCCTACGATGGCCGTAAAATGGGAATAGATATAATGGTAATCACCATTGGCCTCCACAGTCCCTAGATAGATGGATGGATAGAATATGCTGTTGGTGGGCAAGCAGGAAACATAGACAGCTAGCTAATGGCTGGAAGTAAAATCCTTCATACGAATAGCGGAAAGGTATTATGACAGTAAAAACAACATAAGACTATTGAGAATATCAACATTTACCTCAGATGTGTGGAAACGATTAATGAGAAAATACTCTGTATAGCAAAATTTTTCTATTTTCTTACAGTTAGCATTTACCGATTTCTGCTATGTTGTTAAACATTAATATTGCAGCACTACTTGTAAACACAGATTTAGGAAAAATATAGCAAAAAATCTTCTATTAAAAAAGATGAAAGTTGTAGTAACATCATAACTCGTAGAGCAATTTAGCCATTTCCGGAACATTCCTGGTCTGTGTTCTTGCACAATTACCGATTATTTATGTAGTAAATGTTCCCATAATGTTCTTACAACTTTGAACTTTTTACATTTTAAAAGGTGTGTTGATGTTCGAAAATTACAAAAGAAAAATGGAAATGTAGTTAGCAATGAATGCTAAGTTATTATAATTGTAGTTCTTATCAATTCGTTTCACATATTTGAGGTAATTGTTTGCATTTCCAATCATTCTAAACTTCTTTCGCAGTCACTACTTGTATAAAAGATTTTTACCTGCAGTGATTAACTAGTTTATGTTAGCGAATACACTTTATGCCTGTTTTTTTTTTTTTTGCCTAGCTCCTGCTGAATACTTTAAAAACATAAAGGCCTGTCTGAAAGGACTGTCTGTAAGCTGGAGCTCCTTCATGTTAGTTCTACTTAAAGAGACCAGAGCTCAGTCCAGGAGTAAAGGAAAAACTTTTTTATCAGCACTCTGCAGTGTTCTCTAAGAGCTTGACGCACTTTGAAAAAAAAAAAAGGCAAGGAAAGCAGGGTGAGGGTTCATTACTCCTTTAAAGAAGCACCGCCTAAAAACAGACTCCTATCCTATCTATTTCAGCGTGACCTATCCGCATGACATAGACGAAAGAGTGCAGCGTGTGGTCCAGATGCTGCGCCATCGAATGAAAAATTCAAATTCATTGCTAACAGATTACATCGAACGAAATGATAGTGCTGGTACTGGAGAGAAGTTGGTCTCTTTTTAAACATGGCGCACAGAGTTAGTCACAACAGCAACAAAAATATACAGTATATATACAGTTATAGTCTAAGCTAGTAAAAGCTGCAATGTTTGGTCTGTTTAATTCGGCCAAAAAGTGACTATGTAACTAAATTTTAATGTTAGCAAGCTCATTTTGTCCAGTGTTTCAGACCAACAAACTTAGGAGCTATCAGTACAGCTAATATATAATAATGCATTTTATATATATACACTACCGTTCAAAAGTTTTAGAACACTTTCTAACTCCATGATGGTTCCTGATTTTTATTTTTTTCTACATTGTAAAGGAATGCTGAAGGCGTCCAAAAAATGCATTAATCTCCTTTGAAC
>JAQMYG010000013.1:11793309-11814811 GCA_030014215.1 Clariallabes teugelsi
AGATATAGATTTAAATGCAACCAAAACACATTCTGCAACAAAGTAGGTTATGAAGTTAAAATAATGCACCTGGGTAAATAATGACTAATATCTATTATTAGCCAAGTAGCAAATTATTTTAGCAAAGCTCAACCATATCACAGTTATTTTTAATTGAAACAAAATGAGTTAATATTAAAATATGGTTAATTGTGTAGCATTAAAAGGCTTACTACAACAGTACCACTATTAAGAAAAATGTTTTTACCTGTAAGGTGACGAATGCATGTTACCGTGGTCTCACACTTCAACTAATAGTTAACCGAAAAATTGCTCAAGGCTTGTGTATCACAGGCTTACAGGTTCTTGAATGTTTTAGAAGTTTTGACCTGCTGTAGAGGGCAGTTAACCATTCACCGTGTAGTGCATTCCCAGACACTACTCTCATCAGAATAGGGCACATACAAGTTACTCAAGCACCCATTCTTAAAAAATAACTTGGGTTATGTATAAAAGATTGCTTTTTGGGGACCTGCACATATCTGTATAAGCTATAAAGGGACTGTATCTATCAAATCTAGCGATGTATCTTCCTTACCTAACTGTTCCAGCAACATTATTCGAGATATTATTAAGTTAACTACACTACTTGGATTTCCTATCCGCAACCCAATACCATTGTTTCGACAGTGTGCGATGTAGTTAATGTGATCATCAGTCATCACCTATGTGTAGTAGATTTGTCTGGAAGACACAAAGTGATATCAGCTTACCTCTTTCCCCTAACTCATCTGATGTCTAATGGGGAACGACCACTTAAGAGCTTTCTATGCTCTCATCGGCTCACAGGTAGAAGGAGAGACCGCACAGGCCTGCATCCCGACACTGTGAGGTACTCTGAGCTGACAACATTCAACATAAAAGGTGTCCAATTTTTTTTGTTGTTGTCATGTTTAACTAAGTGATGTCATTCGAGCAGTAATAGAAGTCAAAGGCTCTTAACTTTTAACCTAGAAGCAAAAACAGTCCAACTTCAATTAAAGAAAAACAATACACCCACACACACACACATGTCTGGTTTATTATCATTGTGAGGACATTATTATAATATAACATAATATAATTATTAATGGTGCAAAATAAATGCTATGCCTACACCTACATTAAACCTTAAGCTTAGTAGCCAAAATTAAACCTTTTGCTTTTTTATAGTGTTCCTTTGTTTTATATAACAAAACTAAAATACAATAAAAAAGTGAGGCCTTCTGGCTGGTCCTCAATGAAATCAAGAGGGCTCCTCCAGTGTCTTTTCGTCCCCCTCAAAACTGTCAGATATTCGTATCTTTGTTCCACTTGGTCCTCACTAATATATGAATACACAGCCTTACAGACCACACACACACACACACACACACACACACTATACTATATATGTTATGAGGGCGGTTAGAACAATCAATACTCAAGGCTTAGTTATTAAATTTGAGATTACAGTCTAAGGTCTGGAGGTATTTTTCAATCACATGGCTGTATTTGCGTGTGTGTGTGTGTTTGTGTATATCAGTGTGTTTCTCTGTGTTAGATGGTAAACAGTAAAGTTATTATAAGCCGGCACTACATGGCCATTAATGTATAACGGCTAATCTATTTTCTGCATTCTGCCCATCTCATTCCCACATTAAATCAACAGCTCAGAGTGAAAGGAGAGGAATTCACACAACAATGCCATCTCTCCTCCTCGCTCAGTAAGCATGTGTGTGTAAGCGTGTTCTCAGTGCCCAGGCATCCAACCCACCCCACTCCCATTTTCTGACTCACTTGCATTGTGAATTTATTTTCCAGTCCTTCCTTTGTATTCCATAAGCACAAATATCTCCCTTGCCATAAAATGTTGTGTCTACAGGAAGGCGTTAAGTCTACACGTGAATCCTCTGTGTGGCCCAGGCTGGCACCGCTTTCAAATTACTGGGTTGAAACCACTCTGAACGTTCATGTACAGAAAACACTCACGATAAAAAGTGGACTTGTTCTATAATTGGATTAAACCACCCAGCAACAGTCACTACTTTCTTCTAACCCAAGATAGTGTTAAATCATAAATTCTGTATAATTTCCTTTGTATAGTTATAGTAGTATTTACTATTATATTGAAGGAAAAAAAAGCACCACTCGATTTAACAATAAAAGGATTTTTTTTTACGTGCTTCGGATTCTAATTATATATTGTAGATTTATGCTTCATAAAACAACACATATATCTTTTTCTTTCTTACTTAGTTTTGAGGTGTTACAGTATATAGAAGTCTAAGGTGCCAGAAAATATTCTTGATTACACAGTCTCTAAAATATCTTCATCCTCCTACTGTATCTACCTATATTATGAGCTACTTAATAAATAATAAAGACATTGAAAGTAAATAAGAATAATTGCAATTCAAAAAACTAACATTAAATGCAACAAAAAAAAATTTGTTTTTCGTATGCCCTTCTTACACAACATTCCACGTGGGCGAGTCTTATAGAGTTGCATTCTCATCGGCAGAATCTATTTGGCGAGAGTTACAGGACAGAGTCCTCATTGGCCAGCTGTTTTTAAATCTTTACTAGATTCTCAAGACACGTTTACGTTAGTGAGTTGCGTTTTTTTTTACTTGCATAACAAAATATTTTATTACATTTAAAATTTTAATATTTAAGGGTTTTAAGGGATCTATGTGTAGAACAAAAAAAGTTTTACGTAAGCTAGTCGGCGGAATCTTAATAGTTTTTGGGTTGGTTTTAAATTTAAAAAAAAAATGTTTTTCCTAATTTAGTCGAAGTCAATTCCCACCCATCATTAGGGCACTCCCTATTAAAGCTACTACAACTAGTCAGGGGGGCCAAAGACTTTCACGTGTTGTGACGCATCTTTTCGAAGTTCTCACACCATTGGGGGCGGCGTGGCACACTCGGAGGACCGCGCTATCCGCTCCTCCCACTTTCGTGAGCTCACAGACACCCGTGATTGGCTATAGAGCGACGATTGATGTAAGAGTGCTAGAGTGCCTCCTATCCCACCCCTTTGAGAGGGCTCGGCCAATCATCTCTCTTTTGGCTCCTGGCTGCCAGCGACTATAGCATCCCCTGGGATTCAAACTCAAAATGCTAAGGCTCCGCCAATCGGGGGCCCAGAATCTTGATAATCCGTGCTTAAGAGATGAAGTGTGTATCAGCTTTTAGGATTACAGAAACTGAATTACTTCAATGGTGGAAGACTTCCGTAAATAATTACTTTCATCAAGCATGTACGTGGCTTATTTATACAAGCGGAGTCACATGATCACTGAATCGTAACGTTTCGGGAATGTGTTATAGTGGCTTTGTATAGAGATCAGCACAGGAAAGTAAAACAAAACTAAACTAAAAAAAACTTTTGTACTTGGAGTAGAAATGTCGAGAAAAGAAAATCTGTCCTCTTGCTCTTCCTGACTGACTTCGACTACATCTTGGCATGTGAGTGAGTCCGCTTACGCCATTGATTGGACCTGAATGCATGTTATCAGCAGCGGGTCTGAACGAGGTCATCCACAAAGCTCTATCAGCCGCCAATTATTACCCTTATCACAGCCGCACAGCCTGTTCCGCCTCCGTTTCTTCAAAGCAGGCTGCGTGTCTCATAATTCATCACTCAGGGCCTCTCTTTCCTGACACATGTACAGATTAATGCTAATTAGAGGTGCGTAGCATATCGCCTTTTTTAATGAAGAGCTGCTGAGGTAATTTTACATCAGATCGGGCTGAGATTGATTATGAAAAAAGATGATTGGAGAAATCCATCTTTACTAAATATCTGTCGGAGGTAACGGGATCTAAACCTGACCACACACACGCACACGCACAATGAGCATTTCAATCAAATTATGACTCAGCATCAACATCCGAGTGATCTCTAAGACAGACGATATAGTAGCAAGACCTGTCTCGCGGTTGAGGTTGAACCTACCTCTGATAGCTCGCGGAGACAGAGTGTGTTAAGTTAGGCTACCTGCTGCGTGTCAATACTCCGTCCGTCATGCCTCCGCTCCGTTCTATATATTGATTAAGCCATAGATCACCGAGGACCTACAAGACATTATTTCTAATTAAAAAGTAAGCTATAAATTGTGTGGTTTATTGCGCCTGGCCACTAAATAACCGGAGGGGGGAAAAGAAAGAGAGAGGGGGTGCGCTATGGAGGGTTTAAAAGAGCAATAAAGAATGCGACCAAGACACTGAAGCATCCAGTGGACGGACACACACACACACACACACACGCACACATAACGAGCGCTTCCTCATAATTCCAGTGAGTGAATTGCGAAGACGATGCCGTCGCCGAATAAATCTACTGTTTTCGCACAAAACATGAGATCTCCTGCCGTTTTTCACACCAGAGGCTGTGTGAATATAGTAACATCAAAGCTTTTTTTATATCTCGCAGAGCAACTCACCAAAAAACTCTGTCTCTGTTGGAAGTTTCGGGAAAAAAAAAAAAAAAAGAGTTCCTTTCCGACTCCTTCGTTTAGCTTGCTGAATCTTGTTCTGGGAATTTTACAAAGCAAGCTGTCAATCATCCGCCAGGAAGATGTTCATTTTCACTATCCGACATTGTCTGTATGAGTATGTGTATGTGTCTGCGTATATGTGTGTGTGTGTGTATGTGTGTGCACTAAGGGCTCTACATTCTATATATATACTCTAGGCTTGTGCATTTTAATAATCTCAGATATCACAATTTTACACTACCATCACATCCTGTGACATTTATCCGGATTGTTTTATATTGTATTACCAGACCAGCTAACCTTTACACGGTTTACTGTATGCCGGAGCTCTGGAACGTTACGGCGGAGGACGCTACAAAAAGTTATCACTCACAAGTACACCGAAAGAGCAGCCTCTCCATCCACAGGTGTGTTATTAACCTTAACGCTTCTTAGTAAAATAAGTGATCAGCATATGAATCTGAATTGATTTCCAGCAGGAAACCCCATCCCCCTTTCATCAATCTGCCTTACTTTACATTATAATAAAATAATATACATTTGATTTTAATAAACCGGCACGGTGGTGTAGTGGTTAGCACTGTCGCCTTGCACCTCCAGGGTCCGGGCTCGATTCCCGTCTCTGTGTGCATGAAGTTTGCATGTTCTCTCCATGCTTGGAGGGTTTCCTCCGGGTACTCCGGTTTCCTCCCACAGTCCGAAGATATGTTAATTGACGTTCCCAAATTGCCCGGAGTGTATGAGTGAGTGTATATGTGTGTGTCCTGCGATGGATTGGCACCCTACCCAGGGTGTACCCCGCCTTGTGCCCTACGTCTCCTGGGATAGGCTCCAGGTGCCCGCTACCCTGAATACAGGATAAAGCGGCATAGAAGATGAGTGAGTGATTTTAATAATGCAAAATTAAAATCCATATGTGTATACGTTTAAAAAAAAAAAAAAAAAAGTTCCAATCGTATACTTGAAAAAATATACTAACTCCTTTAACAGGTTTTTTTTGTTTAAGTTTGCTGTTTGTCCCCTCACTGAGGAAGCTACTCAGCGTTTCATGCAAAACCCCCGGATTATTCAGATTAGTCGCCAAGAAGGTGCTAAAACAGTTAAACATTCCAGAGTACTCTTACAGCAATGTCTGACTGAAGTCCTGCTCTGTATCAAGCCCGACTTCCATGGCGACCCGAAACAGAAAGCAGATCCCTTCGTGCCTCTACACCTACAGGATTTCCTCATGTCAGCAGCCATATCATGCGTATGGATGGTTCACTTATTCAAATATGAATGACGCTTAACATGGTCCCCGGACATGTTGCTTCTAAATAAAAAGCTCCTTGTTAGTAAAGGTGTCTGTGGAAAAAGTCCAGACCTACCAGTTCTCTTTCCTTTTTTTTTTTTTTTTTGCTACGGTCCTGTGGGTTTTCCTTTCCATGCCAAAAGAAGCAGCTGAACCCCATTACTCTTAACCTCTCAAGATAGATTATGAAGATAATAAATGCGGTTGGTGGAATTTTAGGCAAATTTCTTTTTCTTGTTTTTTTGTTGTTGTTTAGTCTATGTAAAAGCGCTGAATCGTGCATCATTTATTAGATCTTTAAGCCTCACTGTAGACCTGACCTGACCTATTCATGAACCATGATGGTAGTACGGCAAGAATAGCAAAGCTTCAGAGGAACTAATACATCAAGAAAATCCTAAATGGTTCCCAATTGGCTATAGATTTACTGTATAGTACGTGGAAGTCGTTCAATCCTGTGTAATGAGAATGTTATGGTTTCTCATTCTCACCATGTCAAGGTTCTCGGCTTACAGGTTGTTCCTTATCATTCTGGTTTCATTTCTTCCAACCTTTCTAGTTCACTACCTCAACCCATTACCTCGGTATTGGATTGTGTCATGTTGTCACTCTGGGTTGTACATTTGAACATGCATGCACTTTATTTTGCCTTGTCTTTTTGTAAGGTACTTAGTTTTTCGTGAATTTATAGCGTTAATCTGTTTTGTCTCAGCTAGTCAGCTAATTAGGTGTCTCAGTCAGCTAGTTTATGTTGTAAATTCATGTTTCTGTAGATAGCACCTTGGTCCTAGTGGAACGCTGTTTCATCTCACTGTGTACTGAACTGTATATGACGGTGAAAAGTCTACTTGACTTGACTCATTGGCGTTTACATGTGCAAACAATTATCTGTGTCGACTGGGTCTTGTTTGTTATTTTGAGTTCAGCGGTGATCTGGTTTCTTGTACGTCATTGTTGTGTTAGATCGTAGGACACCATTTGGGATTTGAACTACACTCTCTGGTTGGACAACAGCGGACAAATACGACAATTTATTTATGCCAAGTTTTAAACTCTATATACAGTATGACCATCAGTCTGAATAGTATGAAGTACAAAGACAAAATAATCCTGTCAGGTAAGGATATGCACCTTGTGTTCTTTTTCTTTTTGATACATTTTTTTTTCTCAGATCTTTTTCCCAATTTTCCCCCTGATTTAGTCACTATAGCACTCCTCAGTGCTTTTCCCCCCCGAGATGCATGCCAACCATCCAACCGCGTCCTTTCGAGATGCTTGCTCACACACCCTCACACAGAGAATATCGCTATCCGTTCCTTCCGCCTGTGTGACGCCAGTGATTGGCTAGAGGCGCGATTGATGTATCAGCGCTAGAGCGCCTCTCATCACTCCTCCTGAGAGAGCTCGGCCAATCAGCACTCTGTAGGGTCCTGACTGGGGAAGGCTACAGCATCACCCAGGATTTGAACTTGCAAGCTCGGGATGATAGGGCCACTCTGGGGCCACCACCTGTGTTCTTGAGACTTTTATCTATAACCAGTAGCTATAATTTATACTTTTGTCCTTGTACATGTTTTCAAATGAATGTACATAACGTTTGTTTCTGTAAAGGGACAATGTCCATTGCTGAAAGTGCTATACAAATGAAATTCAACCTGATATGAGTTGAGAGAATTCCAGCCAATTTTAGACTCAGATCTGAATGCACAAATATGCTGTTTTTCAGATCAGACCTGAGTCACTTTTGTATGCGGTTCTAGTCTGGATATATACATCCCATGCGCGGTCATGTGACTTGAATGAAAACGGGCAGATCAGAATTCATGCAAATTTTTGCCTCTCCTCTCTCTGTGGAGATTTCATAGCAGGCATCAGGTTTTCTTCCTTCTTCTGGACCTCAACAAATACATCCTACTAACTGCTTGCCATCCTCCAGACCAAATTCCCAAGCATATTTCTTGCTAAAATACGCATCCGTTGTTTGAAATAAAAGCCTTGTCTCACAAATAAGACGCGCCTCAATCCCAGATGGTGTCAGCGATAGCATATTGATGTGCCCTTTCCACATTAGAGCCAGATACTAAAAGTCGTTTGTAATTATAAATGTGAATTGTCATGGCATGCAAATCCGATCTGACCAAAAAAATCGACATCGGTCAATTTTGACTTGTAACGTGAACGTAGCTCTTTATGGTGCCTTCTTTCAGTTTGTCACTTGCTGTTCCAAATAATCCTACAAGCCCAATGATTTTATAGACCACACAATGTGTCCCATCATACTCATCAGTGGAGTCGGATACAGATCTGGCATCCTGAAAATGTTATTTGTTCTGGCTGGACATGAAGCACAGACGTAACCATGATTCGTTTTAATAAAAATTAAATTTTATTTCTACAACGCTTTTAACAATAAACATAACAGAAATCCAGATTCTCATTTACGTATCTATTGGGCAAATCAGAAGTGGCAAGGAAATAGCCCGAGGAAAAAAATCATGAGAGGAAATAAACTCATCATTATACACCAGAGAGTGGGATTTCACAAAAATCAGGGAAATGGATGAGTCGGCCACATCTCCATTTGGATGCTCTGTTCATCCATATGCGCAAGTTCTACTGATACCTTGCTCGTTGAAAATCCCATTCCAGATTTAATCCCACTTTAACCTGAAGTCTCCTGGGAAAAATTTGGCTGTGATGATTTGTGTCCATTGAACCACAAGAGCATTAGTGAGGTCAAGACCTCAGGTTCATCCCAAAGGTATTCATTGGGGTAGAGGTCAGGGTTCAGGGTTTTTCTACACCAAGCTTGCCCAACTATATCTTCTTGAAGCATGATTTGGGTCATTCCGGAACAGTTTTGGGAACTCTGGGAAGATTTGGTCATAGTCTATGGAATAACAGCATAGTCATCCATCCATTCATTCATCTAGGAACCTCTGTAGTCCAACTAGGGACCATGGAGGCCAATGTTGATACCATTTTATGACTGTGGTAGAACCTCATGTCTGTGGACTATTGGAAGAAAATGGAGTACCTGGAGGAAACCCACCAAGCGCTGGGAGAACATGCAAACTCCATGCACACAGACCCCTAGGCGGGAATCGAACCCGGACCCTGTAAGTGCAAGGCGACAGTGCTAACCACTAAGCCAGTGTGCCGCCAAATAGCACTCCAGTGTCTGCAAATCTCCTCATGAAGTGCACGTGTACATCCATGGTCTAGTAAGCGCCTTTGTGAGGAGAAACGGAGAAACGCAGCCCAAACAAGACAGTACTTGAGGAGTCGGCCTGAAAGCGCACGTGTGTGTGCGCGTTTGTTCGTGTATGTGTGCGTCTGTGTTGCGAGCTTCAGACTGCTGCTAGGGAAGGAGTGCTTGACGACTAGCGTTTCATCCAAACGCCAGAAGTAAACACAAGCCATGGAGATGAGCTGATGGATTGCCATGCGTCAAATCTCAAGACGCGCAAAGAAAAGTAAAAAAAAAAAAAAAAAAGTAAAAAAATCTGCGCACACACACACACACACACACACACACATGCACAGCAAGAATCCGCTGTCAAACAATTCCCGGGCCGCCTCGAGCTTTTCACACGATTTGATTGGCCACAGGCCATAGCCGTCAGTCACTGTCAGGCGGTCTCCAGATGTCTCAAGCATGCGAGAAGTAAGGGGGAAACAAGAGGGGAGGGTGTGTCCTGCGGAGGAGAGACAGAAATGAAAGGATAGTAGAGGGATAAATAAGAAAACAAGTACGAGGAGTGTGCGGCACTGTTTGTGGCCAGTGGGGTACTTAGAAGCCGGGATTTGCTTAACTGACATGTTGTGGTCAACCAGATGATGAGGTCAGTGGGTGGAAGGAGAGGGAATTGTTTGCTTAATGAAGTGTGAATCTATCTATCTTTCTATCTATCTATCTATCTATACAAAGATTGGTCTAAAATCCAATACAATGCATACAATCATAGGATTGACTCATTGGGTAAAGAGTGACAGGTTGAAACGCCCACCCACTTTAGCATAATTAAATCCACTCCACCGTTTGTGTGTGTCTGTGTGTGTGTGTGTGTGTGTGTGTGTGTGTGTGTTTGCCCTCACATTGACTTGCACATATGTATAGTGTGCATGGTGCACACTAAATACTTGATTTGCATGCCTGGTTGTGATGGGTACTTACTTGCTTAAGTAAGTGTGTGTGTGTGTGTGTGTGTGTGTGTGTGCACGTGTGTGACTTTCAGCTTGTCATTGTCATCATTCCCAAGACAGGAGAACAGCAGGAAACACACACACACACACACACACACACACACACACACACCTACACACACACGTGTGCGTACACATACAGTACACACTTAAATACTCTGCAGCAGTTACACCAGTTGAGCTCCGTCTATAATTTCACAGCTCTCCATTCACAGCACAGCCATTAAGGTGCATCTTAACTAGCGGTATGTAAAATGATCGGAGATCTAAACAGCCGCACCGTGTGATGTTTCTCACCATCTGCTCCCGATCGGTAACATGAACCACCATCAGTAGAAATGCCTCGTTCACGCTCTTCACAGTACACGCAGCACGGCATCGCGGTGTTGACGCGTTTATATGCGGCGTGCTCAGTTAGAAGCCGTATTGCGCATTGCAAGGTCCCCATTCTGACTATATAATAAAGGTGCTAAACGCTCTCGTTACCTTTTAATATGACCTTTTTGCAAATCAGGCTGAGAATGATCGGACAGTGGTATCATCTTAGCAAATGAATATATCTTTATATAGTGAGATATATATATATATATATCTTTATATCTTAATATTGTCAACGCTATATTAAATTTAGTATTCCCTATTATGATTCAAATAAACCTAATCAATAGATAGATTCTGCTTCTTATTCAAAATAAGTGCCTTGAATTTCATCTTGAAATTCATTTTTATAAAGGCTAGAAATGATTAAATAAACTATAATACTTAACATGCTTGATTATATACAAGTTAATTCCAATTACTAAGATGGGATTGTTTCACAATCAATGTGCTTGTTTCTATAATAACAGTTAACTCACATGGACTCGTACTTATACGCAGGCGCTCCACATGATCTAACACGAATAATAAAAGAACGTTTTATTTTTAACACACAGTGGCAGGTCGAAAAGATGTGGTCGGCTGGCGCGACGTCATAGTCGGCACCTTCCCTGGTTTTAATTCAATTAAAAGTTATTTTTTCTGAAAAATGACATTTTTCTGGAAAGAATCAATAGTTTAAGCTGTGCATTTTTCGACATTTTTTTTGAAACTCAGAGAACGATTTCCTTTCCCGATTACACTTTAGATATTCTTTGTTTTTGCCGGGAAAATGTAGTCGGAAGATCTACCACGTGACCGTGTTCCACCAATCAGACGTAGCAACAATAATCACATGACTCCGTTTGACCAATCAGCCGCAATTACAATAAAGAGTCACATGACCACACAGAAGGGGGCGGGGCTGTCTTCAGCAGTGGTAGACAGCAAAGGAAACATGTCGCGGTTAGTTTAGATGTTTTATTTAATGTTGCAATCTTAACATATATAATTAGCAAAATAAACTAGAGGCTAAAATTTAATATAAGTTTCTTACATTTGTTCTGCTGGACAAAGTTATGGTAAAATGAGACTCTTGTACACATGTTCTAATGTTATTTTTTTTTCTGCTGAGTCATTTTCAGGGTGACTGAATATACAGTATATCTTACACTGGAAATAGTTTACACTGTTCAAACGTATATATGTTACCTACAGTAGGTATTTATTTCAAAAGCTTTATATTGTGAAAAAAAGGAGATTAGGACATTTGTGTTTCTTATTCCTTAATTTGCTATTTTGTAAAAATATTTAGTTTTATTCATTTATTTTATTACATTTATTTCATTTATTTTATTATTTGGAAATGTCGCAATTTGTACATTATTTTATCATTTCGTCTGACTGCTTACATAATTTCAAAAAATAAATAAATCAGACATTACGATTGAAACAGTTGCTCAGTACTTGAGGATCTTTTCACCGAATACTTTTTTACTCTTACTTGAGTAATATTTTGTATGACTACTTTTTACTTCTACTTGAGTAATATTACTTTGAAGAACAGCTACTCTTACTTGAGTACAATTTTGGCTAATCAACTCCCCTCTGATTATGCCATAGATATGTTGTTAGGATCGGATTAGGGGGTAGGGGTAAGGTTAAAATAGAGGTAGAGTTAGGGGGTTAGGGTTTTGGGTAAGGGTAAGCGTAGGCCTAAGATTTAGGGTTATGTTTTAGGATTGGGATAGGGTTAGAGTTAGGAGTTGGGGTTAGGGTTATTAGTTTAGGGTTAGGATAGGATAGTATAGTTCATATGTCTATTTATATAAAGAGTTTATAATATGAACAAAGCACTTCAGAGCATGCTGTTATGAGAAAATAATCAGCATTTGATGACAAGAACTCTCTGAAAACACCAAGGATTGGTCTGATAGGACTGGTGCTGCTAATAAGACAAGGGGGAAAATGTGGCCAAATCCTTAGGAAATAAATAATGACAATTTTTTTATTTTGGTTGCTGTTGTTGTCTTGGGAGCTTATTAAGGCTTTTAAGTTGTAGAGTGCAACTTGAGGGCAATTAAGACTTTTAAGGATGCCCAGGTTAGAATTAAAAGCTGCCTGATGGCAGTGCAGTCGAAGCTCATCACGACTGGATATAACTAAAAGAAAACAAAAAAAAAGAAAAGAAAAAAACCTTTTCTAGTGGTACTTCAAAGACAAAGCCTCTCTAGACCAGTGTGTGTTTCTTTGTGTGTTGCGTGTGTGTGTGTAGCATTGCCTGAGCTTCTGAAAGACTGAAGGAGAAACTGACAGCATCATACAGCTCAGCACAGAGGGGACACACACACACACACACACACACACACATGCGTGCGCTGCGCTGCAGGAAGCTGAGTGTGCACCATGTGCAGGAGACCTGGTGCTGCAAATTTTTCACATGCCTTTATAAAAATAAAAAATACAAACAAATCCGCACCATAGATCCGAGCGATAGGAATATGCAAACGAGCATGCAAATCGGGCCATGAATAAACATGTGTGAACGCGCCTACTACTAGTCTTTAAGAGTCTCTTGCCGTTTTGATGGCTTAGTCATTGCAGTAGCAAATACAGCTCCAACCTCCAGTTGCAATCAAAGAGCCATTTTGTTTAACAAAGTGCTAACTCGAGCCGAAAGGTAAACAGTTTCAGGTCCTCGCTTTCAGTCAAATCGTGGGATTTGCATCTGCCTTCTGGTTCCCAGTGGCCTTTCATTACATTCACTCCCAGCACAAGTGGCTCAAAAATGAGGGAAATCAGCACGCGAAAGGGATAAGAGAGGGAATATCATAGAGTGTAATGACTGAGACTTTTTTCGCTCTCTCTCGTTTCGGTGCCGCCACCGATGCTGACGTGAAGCGAGCTCGTATTAAGCCAAGGAGAGCGCTGAATGAAGGACTCGATTCCATGTCACGCCGCATTACCGCATTCCGACTGAATAAAGTCCTCAGACTGAAATTAATTTGACACCTTTCACCACTAATAGGCTGCTTGATTTGTGAGCCAGACTTCCTTCCAAAGAGGCAGAGATACTACGGGGCAAAAAAAAAAGAAGGTGAACCGAACGTGCGACGTCTCTCTTTTCAAACCAAAACGGTCTCCGTGATCATCTTCCATCGTTAATCCTTCCTCCTCTCTGGTTTATTAATGTATTAATCAATCCGAGAAACAAATACCCGAGTGCGGTCATTCATTATTGAAGAACGACCTACAAGCACTTAGCTTGTTATTGAATAAAACTGCTTAATATTAAATATCAGTAATTAATTATATGCAAAGGTTTCATATTTCACGTGGATAATTCTGCTCGGTGGATGACATTTCGGTCTGCGCGACTTACCGGGACCATTTGTCTAAAATGTGTTTTCAGCACAGATGCAGAACTAATAAATCGAAGCAGATAAATCCCAGCCCCCGTGACAAGCAAGCGCTTCATTTTTCATAGTCTCCGTAACCTGTAGTTGGAATGAAAAAAACAAATGTGTGTGTGTGCATTTGTTAAGTACCTCCTGATGATTTGTTTTTCCCAAAAGGAGTCTCTGATCAAGGATTGCACTGTAAATCAGTACAAAACAAGTCTAAAGTACTGTTTACTACAGTATATATGTTACATGATTTATGCATAATAATATTTAATTATGAGAAAAAGAAATCAAAAAATAAATAAATAAACCTTACCTATGTCCAAGAACATACACTACAAAACATTCCTCTGTGCTTTTAACAAAGAAAGTCTCGCTGCACTGCTTTCTATAGGTTCACAAACCCAGGTTTTGTAACACCACGTGTCAAAGGTCACATAGATAAACTCAATGCAAAGTGAAAGTACCTGGAAGCGAAGGTGCACCTTTAATGTCCCTTTTCCTTCAATGAAGTGGCTCTTCCAGTATGGAAATTTTATTAAAATGTTTAAAAGAAAACAATATCATATCATATCACACAACCCTAGTGTTGTTAAACTCTGTATTACTACTATTTACATTTCAAAAGTCCCATACATATGGAATATACTGTATATATATCCATATATATGGAATATATAATTAATTACATATTCCATATATATATTATATATTATATATAAATAATATAATTTTTCGCCTTCCAGACATTTGTATGCAAATATATATATATATAAACTTTTGCATACAAATTTCTATTAAAAAAAGTTTATATACAGTTATATAAACTTTTTTATGGAAATTTGTATGCAAAAGTTTATATATATATATTTGCATACAAATGTCTGGAAGGCGAAAAATTATATATATATATATATATATAAACTTTTGCATACAAATTTCTGGAAGGCGAAAAATTATATTCTATTTATTACAATTTAATTATACATTAAAATAATTATTTTCCTATAGAAAATAATGTAAAAGCAAATAATCCATTCCAGCCCTTTAAGAATATTAGCAAATCTTTTTTTTAAATGTGCGAAAAATAATGTAGCTTTTGAACGCTTCCCAATGGCATCTTTGGTATCGTGAGTTGACTCTTTGGAAACTGCTTTAACTGACTAAAAAAAATAGCGTAAAATTCGTAAAACTCAAACGCAACAAGTTTTGAATGGCTCCCAGCCATATGCGCAACTTAGCAGGCGGTCCGTTTAGATCGTTCCGTTCATTCGTATACCGAAACTGCTCCATATGCCTATGTCATATATATATTTGCAGTTGACTAAAATTAATCACACCCTGACTGAAATCAAACTCATGAGCTCACTACATGTTTCTAGCATGGGACCAACTGGTGTAACTCCAGCAAGGCACGTGAGGGAAAAGCGAAAGAGCTGAGTAATTGAATTCACTCAGCTGTTGCTCTGGTGTGAAAAATTACACGAGGGCACAAGAGAGACAAAACAATGACAAATGCGGGAAAGAGAAGAGACACGGAATAAGAGAGCAAGGAGCAGCTGCTCCTTTGCATGGCAGCGCCGAAACCATTTGAATGAAGGAAAGAAAAAAAAAACACGCTCTGCACGCGGTTACCAAGCGAAGACGCGCGTCGTCTTGGTTACCAACGAGAAACGTCTCAGTGCAGTGGGGGTGGGGAGGGGGGGTGGATGTTATAGGCTTCTGAGCAGGTCTGCACATAATGATGATCGTCTGAATTTGCCAAAAAAAAAAAAAAAAAAAGCCCTCATATTGTCATATCATCCCCAATGCTTCCCATCTGTCTGTTCTATAAAATGTATAATTACTCGTGAATTCATAAATATGAATGAATGCGAACAATGCCACCTTGAGAGTAAAGTGAAGATGGAATAAAGTACCGCTGACAGCTAATTTATCACAAAGACATGGTGCAGCCTGTGAAAAGGGGCGTGAGAAAAAAAAAGAGCTTCCTCCTTACCTGTGCGTGACCTTCTACAGGGCTACAGGTGCGTAAACTTCCAAGCACGATCAGGGCAAAGGTCAAACCAAAGTCCACTTCCTACAATCCCCTATGAAAGCACAAGAAGAAGAAAAAAGAGAGAGAGAGAGAGGTATTAGTACATTTCTTAATACATTTTTTGGATGACAAAATCTTCTAAGAGTGCCAATAATTTATTTAAGAAAGAGACAAGTACCATTATTTATGGCTGGGTCATGGGACATGGTAAGGGGGGCTAGTTCTCTTGATGGGTGCCAATAATTCTGATAATGTTATGCATTTTGTTTGATTTTACGCCCAGCCCCTTGTTAAACAATGCTGAATCTTCGAGCTGAAATACACACCATCTGCTCAGCATTCTTTTCCAAAGCCACACCCCGAAAACAACAGAATTGACTGGCAAATTAAGATGCCTCCTGCTTCCTTATTCGGATCGGTTGAATGAACATGATCGTTTGAATCAGGTCTTTATTGCTCTCGAGCATGAACCACCGCTGAGACTTGAGTCTCTAATCAGATATTTTATTGACAGCTGCCTGAGGAGACTTTAAGAGATTATGTATCACATGACAGGATCTGACTTGAAAATTGTTTCCCATGACTTGCAACAACCAGATTTGTTTATCCGCGTTCAAAGATCGACTTGTTGAGATGCTTCTCTGCTCACCGCGGGTGTAAAAAGTAGCTGCTTCCATTATACTAGCCTTAACGTCAGAGTCATTCTCAAGCAGTAAGGTCATTCTCTTGGACATGGCACGTCACTAGATGTTTCCTTTTTTGCCTAAAAATTTGTGTAAACTCTACAAAGGCTTGTGCATGACAACTCAAGGGTTCAGGCCAAACAAAGAACAACACCCTAGACTTACCTGTGGTCACATTCTGATGCTAATTTCCTAAATAACAACCCTTTATTAGAGGTATCATTTGACACCATGCATACACACACTAGCCATTTAAACATTTAACACCACTCAATAAAACTCACTGTATAGTTACAATGGAAGTGAGTGAGTAGTAAGTTCTCAAAACTGTGATGGCTAGCCAACTGGGACAAATGGCATCTCCAAAACCATAGGTCTTGTGTGGTGTTCCGGGTATTCAGAAGATAGTGCCTACCAAAAGTAGTCCCAGGAAAGACACTTGAACTCGTACGTCACTTACCCTGGAAAGACTTGGCACCAGGATGCAGTATGGAAAGAAGGCAAGCCAAGCGAGGCAGTGTGACGCTCTGGCCAGTGTTCTGCTGGAAAACCTTGGGTATTGCCATTTATCAGGATGTGGTTATTGACACGTACCACCTACCTAACCATTGCCACAGACCAAGTACACCCCTTCATGGCAAAAGTATTTCCAAATGGCCTGTTTCAAGCAGGATAATGCAACCTCTTAAACTCCCAAAATTGTCCAGAGATGGTTTGAGGAACATGGCTTCTAAAGCCATCAGATCCTGATCTGATAGAGCATACATTCGACATCTGTGCTGAACAAACAATCTACAGTAGGTGATCCATGAAGGCCAGACCTTGCAACTTACATGATTTAAAACATGTGCTGCAAATATCTTGGTTCCAGATACCACAGCACACCTTCAGAGGTCTCATGGAATCCATGGCTCAACATCTCGGAGCTCTTGTTGCAGCACAAGAGGAGCCTTCTAATATCAGGATGGTGTGATATACAGTTGAACCCAAACCATGAGTGTACGCTTTTAACACTATAAGAAACAATATTCATATAACGATGTAATAATTTGCCATTCTGGGCAATCTTTAATTGATTAAAGCTGAAAAATAACTGGCTTTGTGACATAAACACAGAGGAAAGTAATAGGTAGAGATAGTGCTGAAGACTCCAGACGATCATGATGATGATGATGCCTATGATGATAATGGTGATGTTAAGGATTTTCGCTTGCTCAGTGGTGCTTTTACCCTGAAAAGCCCCATTAGACTTCACAGAACGCACTGACAAGACCATTATGATGATGTGTTATTGTGGGAGTGTTTGTGCGTGTGATGTGGCAGATGGCCTGTATATGTAAGATGCCTTTGATGACGTATATGCCTACACATATATATGCAAGTGATAATAGATGTACGAGGCTGAGCGCTGGTAAGACAAGTGTTTAAGAGGCAGATTTAGTGCTGTGGAGGGGGGGGGGGAGGGGGGGGCTCTGCTTTCAATAGCATTAGCGCGCGATGCTAAACAGTCTGTTCTATCACCATTAGCATTCTAACTGCCTACAGTATACTTCACCTGTTCTGTCTTCTCGTGCATTTCTGATCTTCCTTTTTTTTTTTTAAAGACATGCTTGCAAATCTGATCCAGCAACTTTCTGACTTTTTACCAATTGCTGCATTTTTTTTATGCCTTCTCAGACACACTTCACGAAGGTTTCCTGAACAGAAAAAGGTTGAATTTAATTACAGTGCAAGTAATGAGACCCTCAGCCACACTAAGTGGACCATTTCATGATAATTAATTCTTCTGAAGCTTAAATAATTGAACACACACACACACACAGACACACACACACACACACACGCAACTATTTTACGGCATCTTTGTCACATCAACCAAAGACACAACACACCAGACACTTTACCCCGGATCTCCTTGTCTGTGCCAAGCATTGAGATATTTCCAGTATTGTCTCCAACTGTGAAATCGATTTGTTGCTAATGAGCACAATTTGATCCTAGCAGCATATTGGTGCATCAAGAAACAACAAAGTGTGTACTCCAGAGTCACAAACCACACGTACACAACAGGCAGCATTTCGGGCAGCATTTCAAAGTAACGTTTAATATATAGTCTTTTTTTCATCATATACTCAAAATTGTTCATTTCATTAAAAAAAAAAAAAAACTGAAGTCACCTTTAATCTAATACTTAGGCAATTTATAATTGTAATAATTCCGATTAGCTATGTTAGCATGCTAGCATAAAATAGAGAAGTAGTGTAATACTATTTAAGTATGCTTATACAATTTCAATTTAGCCAGACCCCGATAACAGTTCAACTTACAATTTTTATCTTTCTGATAATGCGAAAGAAATTCAATTAAATTGTAGCCGTACTATTTTTACTATTTCTAATTTGTATCTTTACCCGGTCTAGCAATAGCAAGTATAATTTAATTTAAACTGTAGGCTAGTGTAAGTGTTCTGAAAATTTGAAGGTCAGCCAAGCTTAGCTGTGGTGTTAATCAAGTTAGGTGTGCTATATTATATGAATTTCAACTTGTGATATTTTCACCTTACTATGTTCTCTAACTTAAATCGACGAGTTTCTGCAAATTTAAGTAAAGTAACGAAATTCTAATTAAGTATACTTAGCCGGCTAATATATCAAAGATAAAGTACTATAATTTTGATTACTTATACTTCCCTACTTTAACAATACATACATATGTAAATATCACAAAACTAATGCAATTCTGTTTAATTCCACTTAATCCGCTTATCTTACGAAAGTACTACAATCCTGATTAAGTATACTTATCCTACAAGCATACTAAAATCAAAAATGTTTCATTATAAGGATACGTACATAGAGTTAGCCTGCAATAATATTAAAGCAGAGTAAGTTGAAAAAAAAAATCATTTAATACTCTTAACCTACCGAACATCCAAGTAAACCTTAAACTTGCATAGAACAATTATCCTCACACAAAACTAGAGAGTGCAATACTGTATATTGCCAATTGAAATTTAAAACTGTGAGATTACTGAATTCATAACACTTTCACACCACTGTGAAGTTCAAAATCATAGGTCGAACCATTATAATCTGGGATCAGCTGTAATTATGTGATAGTATTCATCTTCTATACCGCTTTATCCTCTATTCAGGGTCGCGGGGACCTGGAGCCTATCCCAGGAGGCTTAGGGCACAAGGAAGGGTACACCCTGGACAGGGTGCTATGTGATAGTATAAACAGTATAATTATTTTATTTTCCTTAACTATACTTTGTCTGGGTTTGATTCCCGCCTCATTGTCTGTGTGCATGGAGTTTGCATGTTCTCTCCGTCCTTGTGGCTTTCCTTCGGGGTAATCCGGTTTCCTCCCACGGTTCAAAGCCATGCAGGTTAGGGTAATTGGCGTTCCCAAATTGCCTGTAGTTTGTGAATGTTGACTGGAAGTCCCACCAGGGTCGTAAAATTGGATAACATAAATATACAATAGTAATCACCACTGGCCTCAACGGTCCCTAGTTGGACTACAGATATTCCTAAATGGGTGGATGGATGAATGGAATGGATGGATGGATGGATAACTATACTTTGACGGCCAAATATAAAATCTGTCATTCATTTTAAGCATACTTAGCCCCGCTAATATATAAAAAGGAAGACAGTTTAATTGTCTTTCACTTCACTAAGATATATCAAAAGTGAGGCATCCTAGTATACTTCATTTTAACTCCAATTATTCTGTCCATCAGACGATGAAAGTTTTAACAATAAAGTTTTTTTATTTTATTTTATAGCCTTATTTAACTAACTAGCCATTTAATAAACAGCAGCCTAGTTTTTGCTCAGCAAAAGAAAACTGCAGCCGGTAGTTTTGCGATTTATCCTTAAGTAAGACTATAAACTAGCGAGTAATAGCGAGTAAGCAAATTCAGCAGGCTAAAAGTTGTGAAGTATGATGACACTAATGGGCGCCCAAAGCACAATTCCCACTAAGGTTGCTTTTCAGCTAAATCCTTCCGATTTTTCTGTGTTAATCCCTCTATATTTCTTTATTTCCAATAGTCAGCCATGGGCTACACTTGACAAGTGTGTAAGTTGCGCTTTTCTGTTTAGTCATCACAACGAATGTAACAGTAAGGTCATACTGAAGCCTCAAGCTTTTCTTTTACAGATTCCCCGATTACATCATACAGGTTTTTTTTTCTTTTTTCTTTTTGATCTTACACTCTACTGCACAAGTTCCTGATGCACTACGGTTATTCTGGATTCAGGAAATCAGTGCACCATTTATGGTGCTCTTCAGTCCATTTATTTAAGCTCTATAATGCAGAAGAATCCTCATGGACCGCTCTGACAAGGCATAAAAGCATGTTTCCTGCTTGTCTACCGTGCGCATGCTGATCTAATAACAGCTCCACCCTCCTGCCCCCTCACTTCCATGTAATCAGATTCATTAGAATATAAAAGGCAAGCCTCCTGGAACAGCGCTGTCGGAATTATGATTCATATAAGCCCTGATAGACATTCGCATAGCTCAGAAATGACAGCACAGCCTGTTTGCGTACAAATAAATATCTTTTATTTTTCAAGTTCATAAAGATGCTCCGAAAAACGAAATCCCAGGACTTTTATTGGTGTGATCCAGGCGTCATGAATTATTAAATCATCTATCAGATTGTATAAACAAAAGCAGTAGATGTCAGGTTAATGTGTTAAATTAAAGTGTGGGTGAAATAGTGTGGCGATACAGTATATATTTTGAGCTTTATTTGAGGAACTTTTGGAAATACCAAAAATATCAGATGGTATAGGACATATACAGTAAAAGTATGTGTATGTATTTGCGTCTGGATGCAGGGTGGAGGATTGCATCAGGAATGGCATCTATGAAACTGCATATAATATCATATTCTATCAAATGACTTACAAATGACTGGTACTGCGTATATTAGGGATGCACCGATACCACTTTTTTGGAAAACGAGTACGAGTACGAGTACTTGCATTTCAGTACTCGCCGAT
>JAQMYG010000013.1:11831155-11855292 GCA_030014215.1 Clariallabes teugelsi
CGCGTTTGGGTTTACCGTCCACGCTACAAAGGGCTAACGGCTAATCGCTAAGTCTTCTGATCATCCCGGGTTAGTTCACGACAGAATTAAGTATAAAGATATAAATAAATAAAAAAAATTTTATTTTATCGCAACTCTTTGCGATACGGTTATCGCGTATACCATTATCGCGATAACAATCTTTTTTCGATATATCGTGCAGCCCTAGTAGATACATGAATTGCCAGATAAAAGAATCACGATATATATCGCTGAATCGATTTTTTACACCATCTCTACAATTTGCAGTTCACGTTTTACATGGGGTCTTTAGATGGTTAATGGTTAAAGATGGGTTCTACATGGAGCACACCTAGAACTGAGGTTCCATCTGGCATCCTAAGGAGATTTTGCCAGCATTTTCTTCACTAGAATTAGGGACACGGCGAAGATGGCAAGAGGCCATGATGATATGCAACGGGTAGAACTGTAGAACTGTAGAACTGTAGAAACTTGATAGAACAGTGAAGGTGCCATACATACATACAGTGCGTACAGGGTATAGCATTTTTTAATTTACAGAATTTGGCAGACACTCTAATCTAGTGAAGCCTATATTTATCTCATTTATACAGCTGAGCATTTGACGGTTATGAATCTTGTTCAAGGGCCCAGCATTGGCAGCTTGGCATTGCTGAGATTTGATTTCACAACCTTCTGATCAGTAGTCCTGTGAGCTACAACTGCCATTAAAAGCTACTTAAATTTTTCTCATCCTAGCAATGAGAGAAACTGGTGGCATAATGTCACCATTTGCGCAATATAGATTTGGTGGCCTTGCACAAATGGATCTTTGAATGAATTCAGCAACCACCTGGAGCATGCCTAGTTAAAGGCAAAGAAAAATACTGTCCGTTAAGATTACATCTAGAACCTAACCGCAGCCGTTCTTTTCAAACATTTTCAAAAGGTAGAACCCTTAATCATCCAAAGAACACTCTAAAAACCCTTTTTCTAAAAAAAAGTATACCTCTGGTCCTGTCAAAGCCCATTAAAATCCAACTTCAAAACCTCAGCTTTGTTATTCGACCCTTGCGGTCAGAATCTTTAAGGACACAACCTGACTGCATTCTGGTCTCTCACTCATCTGTGGCCAAGTACCCAAACATCCAATCTGCCCACATTGGTCAAGTATTCATTGAGTTTTGTAACACTTGAGAATGCAACGTAGGATGAAGACCGCTTTGTGAGTCCTTGCTTGTTAAGAATTCTACCATAATCCCACAGAAGTGTACTCTACTCCCACCACAAACGGGGCAGCTGTTATCAGTGTTTGCATACCAAAGACTTGTTCCACCGTGACTTGAGCTACTGCAGCTGTGATACCTGCTGGTATCGGTACCTCATTCCGGCGGAATGCGGTCACTTTTGTCTGGTCAGTGACAGGTAAAGTTTGTCTACGCAATAACATTGGTCAAGATAAGCCTGAAGAAACTCAGCGCCTTAATGAGAAAGAGAGAGCATTATCTCAGTTAAGATAAACAGTGGCACTGAAAGGGATGCACAAAGATCTACTCAGAATCCAAGGTTGCTTTTCTTTACAGATAGTAAGATTCATCTGGGATTGTTTAGATGGTTAATGGATGCAGCTTTGTAAAAGGGTTCTGAGTTTTCTGAAAGAGAAATTCACTATTGTCTTGTCATAAACACAATCCTTAAGGGGATTCCCACGGAGACTAACCAAAAGAACCTATTAGTACCCAGTAACCCAAGTATTCGTTGTCCGATTTCAATGCCATATATCACTTATGGTCTGCTTAGGACACTTTCATACACATACAAAAAAAAGTAAGGGTCCAACTCCTGAAAAACAACCCCACACCAGTTCCAACATGACCTCACACCAGTGCACAAAGCAAGGTCCATAAAGACATGAGCAAGTTTGATATGGAAGAACTTGACTGGCCTGCACAGAGTCCTGACCTCAACCCGATAGAACATCTTTAGGATGAATTAGAGCGGAGACTGCGAGCCAGGCCTTCTCGTCCAACATCAGTGTCCAACCTCACAAGAAGAATGGTCAAAAATTCCCATAAACACACTTTTAAACCTTGTGGAAAGCCTTTCCAGAAGAGTTAAAGCTGTTATAGCTGCAAAGAGTGGACCAACACCCATACACATTAAACCCTATGCATTAAGAATTAGATGTTACACAAAATCGTATGCGTGTGCCTTAATACCGGGACAACTACTACTGCTACAAGTACTGCTACCGGTGTTGCAGGGTCTGCAGTTTCCAAGCCTGTGATTAGATTAGTGGCTGGGAGTTACGCAGGCATTAAAGTGGGCATGTAAAGTGGCCTCTTCAGTGGTTCCCATTCACAACATGCATTATGTATGGATTATGATCAGCGAATGTAAGGGTTTTCACGTGTGGTTTTGGCGGGATGATCACTCTAACTGTGTGTTAAAGCAGCATGACACAATGGTTTTCGATTACCAAACCTAAAGTTACCTGTTACTTTCAAAGCTGCTTGGACAAATCTAGAAACTTCAGCTGGTCCACTGACTTCTACGGATTGTGGAACTGCTACATAATTTATACTTTTCCTCTCTACTGTCCTAATATTTACATTGAGGAAAAAAAAGGTTATGTATATTGAATTACATTTCTAGGAAAGTGGAAAGGAAATGTCTCTCGCCTTGTGGTTCCCTGTGTATAAGATGTCCAAAGTGCATGCGACTGCACTTTTTCAGCTGTTTAACCCCTCAAAAACCTATAATGAATTATTTAGTAACTGCAGTGAGATAAATAGAAAAGGAATGTAGGGATGGGAGTGAGGTCTGGACCTGGCATTTTATCCATGGGGGGGTTAACTGTTTGGATAACCCCTGAGCAGGATCTTCCACGGAGGTCAATCATCAATGGGCAACTGTGGACAAGTCAAGATTTACTGCAGCAGAACCTATCGAGATCTGAAATTGAATTTATTCAAAGGAGATTAGTGACTTCTGACGTGAGGAAGTCATGAATTCTAAAGCAGACTACACCCTTGTATTTCTGTAAAATGTTTCATTTCTTTAAGGCAGTTCATTGGAAATAGAGAGATATCTCTGGTCTGATGAACAAACTTGCTTTTTTTCCCCATTTCCGCTTTTCAGATTCATCTTTTAATCATGACGTTCACACAATGTTCCTGTGAAGAAAAAAAAAACAAAGTGTATTTTTCCTCCAGCTCCACCAATTAGTTGACAATTTATACAATATCTCTTTCCCAGGCTTTTATTTACGGTAGAGATGTTCTGACAGCTCTCCTAAAACTCGCATATGTGTTTGTTAAACATTTCATATCAGACTGCTTTCTTGGTGAGGGACAAATTCTGAGCTGGGTTTTGTGAAAATACTAAAGCTCAGGTGTGGATTTTAAAGCTGAAGGTGTTATGGTGAATTTAGTCAAGGGGGGCAAGGGGTGACGTAGTGGTGAGCACTGTTGCCTTACACCTCCAGGCTCCGGGTTCGATTTCCACCTCGAGATCTGTGTGCATGCAATTCTCCCCGTTCTTGGTGGGTTTCCTCGGGGTACGCTGGGTTCTTTCCACAGTCCAAAGACATGCAGATTAGACTAAAAGACATGTGTGTGTGTGCCCTGTGATAGACTGGCACCCTGTACACCCTGTTAGGTCTCCTGGGATAGGCTCCTGGCCCCCCATATCCCTGTACACAGGATAAAGCGGTATAGACAATGAGAGAGTGATTTTAGGCACACGTTTAGGCTAAATGTAGTTTGATTTGTCTTTTAAAACCAATAGATCCATTCCGTGTGGATATAAGAGCATTATTTTGCAATGATATCATCAATTTCACGTGTTGAACGATATAAAATTTTATCTGTAGTTGTGTTTCAACTTTTATATCACTGAACATTGAAAAAAACAAAAAATTATCTCCTTAATAAATCTATTGCTAATGGAAAAACATTTTTGCTTGCCAGAAATGCGTGATAATGTTCCTAACGTGAGTGAAGTGTTTTAAAAAGGGGGTAATGTTTCACTCATTTCCTGTTTCTGAGTTCTGATTGGCTGGAAAAATGCACTTCAGCATTAAACGCACACAAGAACGTGCATTTAAAAACTAAATGAAACAATGAAAGAGCACGCTTCAAAAATAATACTATGATCTAAGTTGAATTTCAGCTGGAAATGAATTCATGAGCTTTTTAAAAAAAAAAAAAGTGGTTGAAAAAACAAATGTTAAAAAATAATTGAGCACAGAAGTGTGTTGATTCTTCACTTCAATTTGTGGTGCGAGTAAAACGTGCTAACGCAACACAATGCCACTGCGAAACAAACCAAAACGTAACTATTTTAAACTGTTTACACTGATTTATAAACGAATCGCTAAATATTTAAGTTAAGTCATAGCTATTATTATAATAATCAGAACAATGTCTGGCTTTATCCTGTATCCTTGTGCGAAAAAACAAGCAAAGTCCATTTCAAGAATAATTGCACTGTACTGCCGGTTCAAACTGTTAACCATTATTATGTTTTCTAGACGGTGAAAGCATCCTCCTGTAAGTAAACGTATTAAATATGAAATATCTCTTGCTTTTATGTTTATTACCCGGAAGCTAAACTGCATGACAGATAAGCTATCCCCCTGAGGAGCGGGAACATTCTGAGCCGAAATAACAAACAGCATGTTTAATGTGCCGATGCAACAGTCTGTAAAAAGAGTACTCCAGCATAGAGATATAATGGTGAAGAGGAAAGGGAGGGATGGAACTTGGTTTGAGCTTAGGGGTGTCGGTTTTAATCAAAATAAACGGCAGCATGTTGTTCGTGAAGCGCAGTGCAGTCCCTACTTCCTTTTTCTCCCTGTATCTCTCTGTCTTTCTCTCTGTTCCTGTCGGCTCTGGATTTCTAAGGTGCCTTGAAAAGGGATGGGGTCTGCATAGCAATGCATCCGGGGCTTTTTCTTTTTTCTTTTTTGCCTGCGTAATTGGCATTCAGCTACAGACAGTCCCTCCGCAGTGGCCCTGCACTACTGCTACCCCTGTCCGAGCCCTCAAGCCTTGGCTACCTCCATTTCTCTGATATTGGGATATGCTGCAGGAGGCTTGTCGGTTTTTTAAGAAGCTGTGGTCAACAAAGGCTGTACAGCATTTTCGTTTCTATAGATAATTCCTAAAGGACCTAGAGGTGAGAACACGGATCTGATGACACGGAGGTCAGAAATCCCAGTACTACTGTACAGTCTGGTATGAAATACCGGTTTGTAACTTTTTCTTTAACGGATTGCGTATGAGGTGTGAGGAAACAGGAATGCGAGAACTACCAAGACTGGAGACAGATGGTTATCCCCCGAATGTGAAACATGATACTGCTAACGTCTGCCAAGAACCCAAGGACCCAATTGGGAGACTCGTTTTTAAAAGAAAAGGGAAAAAAAAAAACCTCAAGGACGTCAGGTTCCACCTCTCTGTCATGTGAGGAAAACAGGAGAGACATCTTTCCGTCATTGCTATGGCAACCCTGGGCCTGCACAGCCTTTGAGTTGCCAAAAGGTTTATCGCTAGGTGTCAATCACACACCTGTCACCACAGGAACACCCAATTATGAAGTCCAATCACCACGGTCGTTCACAGATGGTGGTGCAAGTCAATTTAGTTGGGCAATAAAGAAGCGTCCGATTTGGCACAAAGAGGACTGTTTTTTTTATATATATATATTTCTGGAATTGTTATTCGAAAAAGGCTTCAATATGCTGCTTGTGGGTGAATTTTATTTTCATATATACAGAAAATTACTGGAATGCATGGCTTTTTTAAAAGAAGTGCTGCTGGAACAGAACGAACAATAATGAAATATAGATTTTTACAATCTCTTTGGACATTCAGTTGTTTTCTGCACAGCAACGTACCACTTAAGGGATGTTACTTTATTTCCTTTTTTTTTTTAAAAAGCTTTTTGTTTATCACATTTGAATCTTGGTGAGATAAGGCTGTCATGCTCTTTATCTATCTCACCCACCACACACACACACTCGCAAATAACAATCCCATGCCCAGAGCTGGGGAGAAAAAAAAAACGATGCGACTAAAGTATTTAATTTCTGCTCGATTTCATCTTTTAGTACCGCCACAATTAAAAGTGCTTCCCAAGCGCCTCCTCCAGATTGAGAGCTCTGCCGCAGAGACGTCCAGCTCGAAGTCCTTTGCTAGACACAAGAAAGCCGTGAAGCAGCCTCAGAGCCTTCGCTGGATCTGTCAAACTCTGCACCTCTCTACTGTTGATGATACGGCTGGACAGGTTATTGACCGCTCCGCCCACAAGATCCATCATTCTGGATCGCTGGAGGAAGAATACAGTAATGCGTGATGTAAGCAGACCGGTGGAGGATACGCCGCAGGGTGGGAACATCTGAGGAGGTCAAGTCGAACGGGAACAAAAACCGAGATAGGACTGGGGTGGGAGTGTATAGAATGTATAAAGAGACCCAGACAGATAAAAGACTTTTAAATAATGTTTGGAATCCGTGAAACTATGAAAATGCACCAATGCTAGCGTTGCACATTTAATGGGATAAAAAGTGAACTGCAATGTGGACTATGTAGATTTTTTTTTTTTAATGAATTTCTTTATTTTTTACATACTTGAGCTGATAAACACATATTGGCAAACGTCCTCCTAATTATTTGCTGATACACAGCCGTAAGAAATATTTCAATTCAATTCAATTCAATTTTATTTGTATAGCGCTTTTAACAATTGTCATTGTCGCAAAGCAGCTTTACACAATAAAAAGAATTATTATAACAGTATATAATATATATTATAAATAATTATTATATAGTATTTGTCCCCTTCCTGATTTATTTGAAATTAAAGGATTCAGATCATCAAACAAATTTTTACATTCCACAAAGTTAACCTGAGTAAATACAAAATGCAGTTTTTAAATTATGATTTTATTCTGTAAGGGGAAAAAAAAGTGTACAAACCTTCCTGGCTATATGTGAAAAAGTAATTCCTCTCACTAAATCATGAATTAACTGTGATCAGCCACATTTTTTGTAAAGCTGAGGTAAATTTCACTTGCCACACCCAGGCCTGATTACTGCCAGACGTGTTGAATCAAGAAATCACTTAAATAAAAACCTGTCTGACGAAGTGAAGCACTGATGCTAAAAGACATCACATCTTGCTGCAATCTAAAGTAATTGATATTTATCAGTCTGGAAAGGGTTCCCGTAATAAATTAAATCATCATTTAAAAACTACTCTGTGTTGGTCTTGGTTTAAATATTTAAATTAAATTTAAAATCATTTGAGTGTAACAAATATAGGCAAAAAAGTAAGAAAAATCAGAAGAAAATACTTTTTGCACGGAAGTATAAATCCGTTTAAACACAAAATGGTACATTTACAGTAATAGTCACATATTGCATTTTTAATTACAATTGCAACTTGTCAAAATAATCACTTTTTTTTTTATCAACTCGTACAGTCCTAACCAGTACGTTGCTGAAAGAAGTTTAAAAAAAAAAAAAAAGTAAAAAGAATTTCGTAATCAAATAAACATTGTTTATTATGTTAATTATGGAGATTCATATGCAAGTCAGTCGGGGTTGGTTTCTCCATTAATACGCTATTAAACCCAGCCGTCACAGCACTCGTTCATTATTTGCCTTTTTACTACACCTAAACCAGCGCTCTCTGTTGTCCTGACCTATTTTATGAATTATTCCATTTTGCACTTGTTCTTTTAAAAGCCAATGGAAAGGGACTGGCACGGCACTTAGATTAGCATGATTAATCATTTTACACAAATATTGAGAGTCATGGTGCGCTCGGCGGCAATGGGGGGAGATAAAATCTTTATATTACCTGGATGTGGGCTGGATCCAAGCTGGTGCCCCAATTAATCCTCCCCGAACGCAATTAGAGCTGGAGCCAGCCAGCTGCGCTCATCACAGCGCAGGCTAGAACAGAGCTTAAAGCCCAGACACGTACACACGAGCAGAGAGCTGACACTAACTAGGCTTTCCGAACACAGACGCGCGCTCCCACAAAAAAAGTGAGACATTTTGAAACTTGCACGCTCACTTCTGCTATCCGCGCGAGCGCGATGCGATCAGACCTTTCACTGTGTCACATGAAAGGACTAAACACCCCGGCGAGTCGCTACAATGACTGCGAGCATGTTCAAAGTACACAATGGGGGACAGACAGGAAGTCAGAAAAGAAGTCTTTGAATCTGTTTCGGCGAAGTCATGTCCTAGAAGCTCGAAATACTACAGATGCTGCTGTAACTGTTCATTAAAAAACTATCAAGACTGAAAAGTACATGAAGGGCAACACAACCACCAGCTGGTGAAAACAGGCAAACGGCAAGGTTTACTTGGCTTTAAAGTGTTGCTAATGAACTTATAGATTACAAGTTACCGCTAAGCTAGACGAAAAGATTAAAGCTATGATTGGGACAAATAAACACCAAAACATTGAACACTAACTAAACCTTGTCGTTTGTCATTGATTATTCCATGCTTCTGATTTATTTCCAGTTTATATTGCCAATCCCAGCTACCATGTAATAATTTTAATCGTTAATCTTTAAGAGAAAACTTTCTACCTTGATGGTATCTAAGCACTAGTAAAACTCTTGGATAAGTGAATTTATGTAGTTGGGCATTATATAAAGAAATAAAGGGAGTATTTACTCTCATTACTGTGTTCTGTTATTCTCCAAGTCCAGGTTCTACTTGAACGACTCTTATACAGCTAAACATCTACTTTAGGAAAATGTGATCATAATGTGACACCAGTCTGTTTACGATGAAACATTTTATTTGTAACCTAATAATAAAAGCAAATGATTTTAATTCATATTTGGAAAAATAAATTTATATTTGATAAGTGTTGCACTGCGGTTCTAGCGTTCCTGCCTCAGGCTAATATCTGCTCCTGGTTTACTAAGATACAAAATAATGTGTGTTAATGTGTCTAAATAATGTATGAGTAAGTTAATATAATACAATAAGTACTGCTTAGGAAAAAAATACATTAAAAATGAAGAGCCAGAAATTGTTTGTGTCTGATATTTACCAATACCAAGTACCATTTTTATAATTTTAGGGCTAGCATGAAGCATGTAATGAAGACATTAAAAAAGTAATTAATCAGGCAAGAATGAACGCCACTTAATGATTAGACCTTATTATACTTTTTTTTTTTCCTGAGCTAATTTCTGGCATCATGCATGCTTAGATGAGACAGTTTAGAGAAAACACTAAGAATAAACTGGCCACTTTAATAGAAATGTTTGTACAGTGTCTTAATCACAGGTTAGGATCTTTAGTAGATGCTACAAGGGAAAAAGATACAGAAAGTACAGAAAGTGCTCAGTGATGTTTTTTGTTTGCTGCACCTCCTCTTATCTTGTTTAACCCTATAGATTGTTATTTACGGAGGAGAGATCAGTGAAGCTCTTGACCTGTATCTGCATGTTGTTGTTTTTTTTTCCATTGCGGTGATGCCACATGAATTGCATAAATCAGAGAGTACCTTGTTACAACTATTAAATAGAGATTCATTATATTACATTGAAGTAAAGTAACAACAAACACCTTATGAAGCAGATAAAAGATTAAAAGGGTCTATCTGAAAAATTATCTTTTTCTTCAAGTCTTGTTTTTTAATTACTCTTGATTTGCTGATTCGTCTTTGCATCATTAGCTCGATCCTTTGTGCCTTGTGTCTAATTTACTCATTTCTGACTAATGCTCGGAGCAGGTTTTATAATGTCAGCGCAGCTGTCGCAATACACGCAAGCAACTCTGAAGCCGGAAAAAAAGCTTAACTTATTGCACCTGTTATGCCTAAGAATGTAGAATAACGTATATTTATCCTATAACAACTACTACATTAATAAAAACATCCCTTTCCTATTTTGCATTAATATACGTTATGTATTGTATCTATGCTTTGTTAATAGAAACTTTCCCAGACGTTTTTCGGCGTGAGCACTTAGTAGAGGACAGGCGGACTTGAAAGCAACAGCATGTTAGCGATAAGAGGATGATCTGTTGGAGCGCTGGAGAGCTTTTATTTCCTGACATTTAGCATGTGGAGGAGGTGAGACGCTGCTCCTCTCCCACTGAGCTCCAACTGTCTGCCGCTAAATGTGGGAATGACAAGGAGCACTCGGGATCATCCAGCGACATTTTCTCATCGCGCTCGCGCTCACGCCACTGCTTACACCCTTCATCGCACATGTAATGCTTGTTACAAATACTTGTGTACAAAAAAATAAATAAATAAATGCCACATATAGGCTCAAGCATAGGAACAAGGTGAAAAAATTATGTACTTGATTTACCCCTGTTACAAAAAGAGCAGCTCTCTCTGACACAAGAATGACAAGGAGCGAACCTGATCTACTTGTGACACTTTCTCATCTTGCTCCACCTTGTCATTGCTGGTTTCACACCCAAGACTCTCTTTACGCGCCTTCTCCGTGTGAGGATGAACACGTTCTTTAGCACGTTCATAAGAAATCAATTTGAAAACAAAAAAAAAGTTACAATATTTCAGTTCTCACAGATCACAAAGTACATTTTCCTTGAAAGGTGGGGGAAAAAAACCTACGAATTAAGGCTAGTCAGTGCGAATAACTGGTACTGATGCAGGCTAGGATTTAATTTTTATTAAATTATTATTAATTTAAAAATTAAATGTCTCTGAATATCTCTGTAATTTTATCCTGTCAAGCAAATGCCAAACACCCTTCAAGTTGTTCAAAGCCATTTCAAGCAGCTAGTCAGCTTGTTAAATGCTAACAGCAAACTAGCTCACATTTCACCCTGTGAGATTTCAGTATCTGAATCTCAATTTCTATATATTTTGTAATCAAAAATGTTCTATTCTATTAATAAAATTATTTTAATAGTAGTTTATTTAATATCAGCCACATTTGTCAAAATACAACACATTTATCCCTATTTTTATTCATCACTATTGAAGTCGGCTAGCTACAGTAAGTGACTAGCCAGCAGACTAGCTTAGCAAATAGATAAACTTTTAAAAGTGGCATGGGTCAAAAACATGGCAAAACATTTACAAAATATGATAATCAATATATATTTTGATATTTACTCACTATAAAAAATAAATAGAGAAAAAAAAAAGAGGTAAAATGACAAAAAACAATAAGCTAACAATACATCCTCTCACAATTCATGTCAATATTGATTCAGTCATATCAAGCTTTTATGCAATGTTAAATCCCTTATAAAATACAATATTAGAGAAAGAATATATTGTTAATAATATTGTTAAAGTCTCACCTACAAGCGCCAATCTAGTACATGTTTTTTCGGGTGCCATGTACTAGTAGCTAATTTCCGAATTAGCCAGATTGCCTGCGTCGTTATTTATGAGCTATATCTTTGAGTGTATCTTAATTTAACAAACCTAATTGAATTAAATTTTATTGAATTCAATTTATTTTCGTCACGAACTAGGTTAACAACTTTTAAACAGGTCTTTGACGTCTATTCCTTCAAACTTTTATAATGTAATACATGGTTAGCAAGAATGAAGCGACCGCTAGACACTTTTTTTTTTCTCCTTGTCCTCCCACACCTGCAACCACTCAGGAATAAAAACTTCTCATAACATTTCCTGAGTTTTAGAGGAGAGTCTACATTTTGGCCGCGCAAGACAGAGGACGAGCACCCTGCTGATACTCTGTCAGGATCGTAATGAATGAATGCAATATGGCACCAGTCACCCTACCGAGTCACTCAATAACACTAGACAAGAGCGGAATGCTCTTATGTCGGAGAAAGAGTTTTCTTTTTTTGTTATGCTGAGCATTAAACAGTCACAAGATACAGGTTGCTCACGTGGCGATTCACGCTCTCGAGGTGCAGCACGATCCTCGATTAATACGCCTCTCCTGTCTCAACCAAAGTAATCATACACTTAAGCCATACGAAATACGATAACTGAATCTCACTAAGTCTCACCCACTTCCACACACCCACTCCTATTTCTCTCTCCCTGAAATGCATGCCTGACTACAAGGCCCATGCTCTTGTTTGAGAAGGGTCCTACCTATGAGCTGCCCAGCTCCCTGCCTGATCATTATTGACCTGAGCCAGCAGCCTTCAGAGCATCATGATTGATTACCGTCTGTTGCCGGAGGAACCCTGCAAGCATGGCTCATCGCCGGAGGGAAAAACGCTGAGACCGAATCACTGCAGCAGCCTGACACACAAGGTCCACATCACCCTGGTTACCTGACATGAACGGCCCACTTCTCTGTGGTTACATGACAATCCCCATGACGTTTGGGACATTGAAACATTAGGGACGTCCGTGACAGAAATGCATTCCCCGCTCTTCGGGACTATATCTGGCATTCTTCTCTTCTGTCTTTGTCTCTCCATTTCACCTCTCCCTGTGTCTCCCTGTTGAAGCTAAGGGACGTTGAGAGATGAGTAAGAGCGCTGTGTCTGTTTTATCAGAGCTGCTCATGGGGCATTTATGACTGTCAGCAAGCTGACAAGCAAACTAGGGAAGACAAATGGGGTCCCCAAGTCCGTGGACTACGTTCATACGTTTTGCCATTTTACGCTCACATTTAGTTTAAACGGATCCGAAAAGAGGACATCTATCTACGCTTTTTTGGGGATATATCATCCTGTCGCTTACTTCCTGGTTCAATCAGAGCTGTCCTTACTTTTTGTAACCTTAAGTGAACATTTGACAGCCAAATTCATTTGCGGTTCCCCACAAGAGGACTCGGCTCTTCGTCAACACCAGCCCTTTCTCTAGTGATGGACACAAAGCTTGGGCGTCAGCAAATTCCAAGAGCAAGCACAGAAGAGAGTCAATTAAGTTCAAGGTGAGAGAGACGTGTGTCGTAGTCTTAACACGCTGCCTTGCCAGGTTCCCCCATCAATCCGGGCCTCGTTGGGAAAAAAAAAAAAACGAGGCAAGGGATATAGTGTTATTGGCCGGGAGGAGACAGGGGATTTTGTGAAGGAGATTATTGGTTGGCGATTTGAGCCGCTTCAGAGATCATTGGCTGTATGTGTCCGATGATGGATTGAATTCAAATACACCTTCCTCTTGTGTGCATAGCGGCTGCTGTAGCCAGATCCATCAGTCCCACTGACTGCTCCGATCCTGCAGGACACTGCGCTCACTTTCCTGTTAATTCCAACTTCGCACTATCGATCGGGGGTAAAATCAATCGAGCCTAAGTCACTAAGCCAAGAGGGAGACAGAGGAAAAATGCTGCTAGCGGAGACGCATCTCAGATTAAATGTGAGTAATGAAGTAGATAGAGTAAGAGAATGAGAAAGAAAGAAAGAAAGAAAGAAAGAAAGAAAGTTTTAAAGATTAAAATTTTAAATAGCAATCATATAAGGGATGTTCAAATTAACCCAGGACTTTTGATTGTGCAGAATAACTGAACACAGTTATTCGAATAAAACTACTTTTATTTCCATAACCCCCTGTTACACTAATGCAAATATCCGAGCATTTCCCCAGTGCTTCGATACCATCAAGGTAGAAAGTTTTCTTAATAACCGGAGCCATGATCAGACTAGCTGCTTCACATCTGAAACACTGGCCTTCCAGGAACTCCTTTAATGTCCCACACATGTAGAAATGGCTTGGTCAGGACTGTACGGGGGAATGTGGCAATAACTCAAAGCTGAGTTTCTGTAATGTGCAAGTGGTGTTAGTGTATGATAATGTGTACAGTTCCCTCAAACAGATGCTTGTCTACCTCGAGTTGCTGACAAGTTGTCCATAGTTTTTCAAGGATCAGGTATTCTATTTGCTGAATGTTCACAAGAACAAATGAGCCACATCGGCCAAGACCGTCATTCACAGACCTAAGGCCTTCTTGAAAATCTCTGTACCATTTAAATGTTTTATTGTGGCTAAGAGTTTCATCACCGTACTGTGTCAATCAGTTTTACGCCTTCGTTTACAAGAAATGTCCTTGTGAGTCCCGGTTTGACTTGAAAACACCTCGTACTTTTTCTGTCAACATCATTTATATATGTTTAAATATATTTATTGCTTCCTAGTGTCTTTTATAATCCTTAATAAGAGACCTAAGTTTTAAGTTTAGGGTTGGGGATTTTGGACTAAACCAACTAAACCAACTAAACCCCTTCTTTTTTGTACACAGGCACTAAACCCCTTCTTTATATTTCTTAGAACAAAGTCCAAGCATAATCATTTGCATTCATGCACTGGAAAATAAAAGATACGCTTCCTGAGAGTGAATCCAATGCCGTAGTTAAAGAGCACCGCCGAAAATTGCTGAGTGATATCAGAGAAGCTTCATGCTTTATTTATGAGGATGCGCTTTGTTTAAGTGGCTAAATGATGAAATAAGAGAATCAGAATGGGCTGGAATCTTTATCACGCTGAAGATAAGGCGCTCTTGGGAGCAGTAGAGCTGACCTCAACACCCTTCTCCGCTCTCCGGGCTGTAACTAGAGAGAAATGTGTGCTGCGAGACTATTATCTCTGCATTCGAGTTGCCCGATTCATCTGAAACCTTGGAGCGAAAAGTGCTGAGGCCATGGCAACATGTTTAGCATGTTGTCTATGATTCGACTCGGTCACCCGCTCTGCACTCGACCCGTTCCCGCAGCACGGGACGGAACCCGCAGGGCTTCACGAGAATTTCAGAAAACGACAGTTGAAGATCGAGTGTTGACACACACTGAACTTTCGCTGTTAACACAAAATATGACCTTGAGTTGACCAGGTGGTATTACAAACCTGGCGACATTTACCTTTAAATATCTTAAGCGTCACGGAGTGCGTTTAGCACCGTCGATGTATGAGAAGCACACAGCATTGTGACATTTAAATTCCCGAACTTTAGCACCAAGCGCTGCGGTGCAGACTGAAGTCCAATTAACGGTGCAAAAAGGGAGACCTTGCAATGTTACACTGTGTGTATGCACGGTAATTAGCATTCTGTTGCAGGTGCACTTTTACATTACATATTCATGCCCGAACCCACTTTCCAAATGTGCCATAAATTAACTTCACTGGGGCCCTTGAATAATCGTTCCGCTCTCCCTGCCTTAGGAAACCACATTTCCCAGTGCAGAGCAACAAAAAAAAAAGGGGGTGGTTAAAGCATAAATAAGGCTTTAGCTGTCAGAGATGATCGAAAGAAGGTCTATAGTACGGTGTCAGAACGGCTCAGCAGCAAGGCGGTAACTATACTGCAGCTGGTCTGGTCTGTGCCTGTAGCGGGAGCAGCTTAGCCGGAACTCTATAAGCCAATTCGATTTCTGTCAGTAAACGCTCTAATTTAGATCAACTATCCGTAATAAACTCTGAAATTGGCACGGGTACAGCCTCGCCAACTTTTATCCGTCCATTACGCGGAGTTGAACTGGCACGGCCGCCTACAGACAAGCCAAATTTTCCTTCCTGCAGATTTCGTTGTGACTCCAGGGCTGCTAAATGTCATTGGAAGTAATACAGGCATGGGTCACTATAACCGGTTTATTGCGCGGCTTGTAATCCCGAGGCTTGGCTGGGTGTGAGCAGCTTCTCAGCCGGGTGGGGAGTGAAGAACTATGTTAAATGAGCCGTTGGCTAAGGCATCGCTGTTTTTCCGCGGTATCAATGAAGCATTGTGTCCCAGGTCTCTCCCACACACACACACACATACACACACATACACTCTGTTTCTCTTCCACTCGCACAAAACACAAGTTCTCCTTTCACACAGTCCTGCTGTTGGACTTACATTAAAAAGCCAAAATTGTAACTCATTTGTCAGAATTACGTCGAATATTGAATCGTGGTTCTAGAATCCGAGCCAACCATGTGGGTTTAAAACAGCGCACATTTAAGAATTTACAGATTTACTTCATTTTCTTTGGATTATTGAAATGAAACTGTATATTTAACACCTTTATGACCGCCAGGTTTTGCTCGAGGAGAGATCTTGGCCAATGTGTCTAGACCACCTTGTTTAAAGTCAGCTCTTGTTTTTTAGCAGGGAATAAAAATCAGCTGGTGATAGTTGTTTTATTTCTATAGCACTAGACATAGTCACTGATAAGCGTTACAGGAATCTAAGCGTAGATTTAGATCCCTAATGAGCAAGCCAGAGATGAGAGAGGCAAGAAAAACTAATACGACAAAACCTAATCTGATATTAGGGAGACACTAGAGAGATAAAGTATATTACTTGTTAGATTATACTTTAATACCATATTTATGTGGGGCGTTTATGTTTAACTGGGACGTTTGATTGTGCAGAATAACAGAACACAGTTAAGAGGGGTTGGCGTAGCTCAGTGGTTAAGGTTAAAGCAGAAGGTACTAGGTTCAAACGCCACAACCAACAAGTTCCCCCTGTTGGGCACTAAAATGCTGAAAGTTTTCTCAGTATCCTGGCCTCCCAGGAACTCCTTTAATGGCCCCAAATTTGTGGAAAAGGCTTGGAGTGAGGTTCCAGGAAGTGATGACCGAGAACGATTGCGTATACAGTTCCTACAGACGGATGCAACTTTCCTGCAAGTTAGAACGCAAGTTATCCATTTTAAGAATCAGCGTTCAACTTCACTGGAATGACTGCGGCGGGCTCCAAACCACCTCGGCCGGGACCGTAACTCACGGACGTGCGTCCTTCTTTAAAACGTTTGCACCATTCGAATGTTTTATTGTCATTTATTGTTCTATGAGTCACCGCACCCTTGCCTGTTCTTGCAAATAAAGATATGTATTCTGGCTACAATTCATAGTTTCCAATAAATATTACACCGCGCACCAGTCCTTGCGTCCTCCCTCTACTTACAGCATGTTATAATTCCAGTTTTGAACGTGCCAAAAGTAATAATAAATTCTCACTGGTGCTGGACTTAATGCCAAGTGAAAAAGTGAAAAGCACGTTTTTTTTTTTTTTTTTTGTCAAACTTTCACCGTCTGAAGTGAGCCGATGTCTGTTTTCCTGCATTAACTTCTCACATCTCAATCTTCTCCTGGCTCAGTTAAAGGTTTGCTATTGTGTTTCTCACCTGTCATTTGTCCCGCGAGTCATAATGTTTAGCAATCCGCGTGTCAAGATGTGACAAGCCAAGATAAATGGCATTTTGCTCAACCAGTGACAGCGCAGCTCTGGGGAGGCCGAGGACGAGGACGAGACCCCCGCTGTGGCGTGTTTCCTGTCCTCGGTTTTGGGTCGGCGTATTGAAGAATGAATTTAAGCATGTGCAAATATCTCATTCACACTACACTATACCTGCTAAACAGGCTCACCAGACCTGTTCATGCATCTCTAAAATAAAAAAATAAAAAAAAAAAACGACACAGCTATTTATGTATAGAGATCAATTTTGTGTGCTTTAATTGTAAAAACTCGAAAATGTTGTATGAGTTAAATAAGAAGGAAAACATTGACACAGCTTGAGTTACTCTGCGCTTATTGTGATTGTGTGTAGCGGCAGCTCATAAGTGGTTTGACCCTGAGGGCTACGCTAACGATGTGGGAAGACGGGGCACGTTACGGGAAAGTGTGCGTTTCTCTGACTGAACACATGGGTCTGAGATCTGCGAACAGCGTGTGCGTGTATGTGTATGTGTGTGTGTGTGTCTATGTCTGTTCATTTTGGCAAATTGCTCATGCATCATGCCCTCTCGAGCTATTATTCAGACTGGATGCATAAATTACCAGAGTTAAACCGATCTCGTCCCCTGAAGGGGATCAGGAAGACCTAGACAACTCTTTTCAGCCATTGTTGCCACAGCGACGAGGCCGTCGATCCGACTGGAGCGTCACCTTCGTGTCATTCCGACTGACTTTTTACACTCCCGCTTCCACTCTTTAAATAAATAAAAGGTCCTAAACTTGAACCTAGCACTGGTGTGGGCATCCATTATGCTCGTTTTTTGGACAGTCTCAAAATATTTGTAAAAAATAGAGCAAAAAATCCCTCCTTTCTACATATTGGTTCCTAAATGTGTTGTATAAAATTCTCCGCCGGAATGATGTTGTTCCATGGCGGGATGGTGGCTTAGTGGTTAGCACTGTCGCCTTACACCTCCAGGTCCTTCCTGAGTCGGGTCTATGTGCATGGTGTTTCGTCGCATAGTCCAAAGATATGGATATTAGGCTAATTGGCGTTTCCAAATTGCCTGCAGTAAATGTTGATTGGAGGTCCTACCACGGTTGTACAAAATGGGAATAAATATACAGTGGTCACCATTGGCCTGGTTGGACCACAGAGGTTCTAGATGGATGGTTAGATGTAATTCCAGGAAAGACACAAAAAAAAGAGGGCGAACAATTTTAAGTAAAGTGTTCTGATTGGCTAGAAAAAAGTGCACTTCCACAAAGGGGTGGAGCGGCAGAAGCTCATTTGCTATTTCTGACTGATATTTCATCAAGGACATTAAGTACCATCTGGACAGCGCTCCGACTTATGTTACTTTTGTAAGTGTTTAACATGGCACCTTTACATCATTCTAAGGGGCAGGGTGTAAATCCAAACATCCAGGTAACACATATATACAAAAGGTACAAACGAAATTATCTTGGACTTGGACTGTACAGTATAGTGCCTTCATATGAAAGAAACGTGCCTCGAAGAAGCCCAGATGGGCACTGTCCCACCCAGAAACACCTTCTGGATGGTGGGAAGGCTCCCAGATAGGATCATGTCTGAGCCTGCAGAGATAGCCAGATGGCTAACACATCTGAACCCAGTGGTTTCCTAACCCAGTCTAGGGGACGCCATTTTTCTGCCATCTCATACACTACACTTAATCCATTCTTCCTGATTCAACTTGTCAGGTGTTAGTGAACCTCAGTTCAATTGCAAACAAAGCATCTAATGCCTTTCGTACACTTTTTGTGGTCTCTAACTTGAGAATCGTGTGCAAAGGAAAAAAAAATATCTGTTTTAACGCCTTTGCATTTAGTGTCAAATACTAAAAAAGACATAATCCATGGTTGGTTACATGCCTCATCTTTTCAATACCGTGTTTTTTTGACAAAATACACTGTAGCCAAAGCATGGGCAAGACTAGGTGTTTATAAGAACCACAAAAATGTAGACATAAAAAAAAAATCAGAGCTTACTGGAATGAGGATTGGGAAATAGCTACCTAAACACACAGAGTCGATTGTGCATAGACGAGAAACCACAAAGCCGGTCCCAGAGCATCCCAGATGGGCACCTTCATATCTTCCAAACTCCTCCAATATCCTTGAAAGTTGAAGAAATGAGAGTCTGATACACTGTTTGCCTAGCTGTGGCTGGAGCACGCCCACTGAGTCCAGGCTCAAGCCCAGGCATCTCCATGATATCAGCCGTCTGCCTTTTGCACTAACACCCCCCAGCTGAGGGGTAAATCCCCATTTGGCAGCGCGGCATTGGGCCGAACCGCACAACTTGGCGTAATTGGGGGCGGACGGGTGATGAGAGAGCGGAGCTGGAATTGATTCGCTTAATCCTCTTCATTATGGAGCGCCAGCGCCAGAGATCACACCTCGCACAAAAGCGGGGGTTAGAAAGGAAGCCTTTCTTTTCATCCACGAACCTGTGCACACTATGGCATTTTCAGCATCGCTGCCATACGACCCCCTCTTCAAAAACCCAGAGAAAAGGCGACAGCATGACTCACCCGAGAGAAATGATTCAAGGACCTCCTGCTGCTTCGGCTTTTTTTTGGCTTCGGTTTGCCCTCTTATAGGCTCAACTGTCTTTCTAACTACTTTTGTTCAGAAAGGAAGCATGTCGCTTAAAGCTTCGAATGCAACACCAAAGCGAAACCTCGGTCCGGACAAAAAAAACCCACTAAAAATCGAAATGCTTTTCTGACCTTCAGAGAAGCATAAAAGACCGCACTACCTTATCCTTGGCTGAATTGTCCACAGTAACCGCTCCACTTTATGGGAAAAAGTCTTAGATGCCAGCTAAAACACAATGCTCTCCTCTCATCCTAACTGTCCTTCAGGTAATTATCAAAAACTCTCCTGGATTGTTAGGTTCCCTAACCTTTCTTTTATACACTTACTACAAAATAAAAAGCAATCCTGACTTGCTCACCTCAGCCGAAAGAGTTTAGTTATAAAAGTTCACGCGTGTCTGCCAAAGTGTCAATCTTCAAATCGTCTCCTCTCGAGACGACTGTCTCAGATCAGACGCAACTGCTCCAGCTACAGTATGGACTCTGTACTCCTCTGCCAAGCCGGGCTTAATGTATTAAAGAAATGCGATGCGGCGATTTCAGCCGAGGTTAAATTAAACGCTTAACTTGTCGATCTCGTTCAGGGGAAAAAAACATAAGTACAAGCCCTTGAAGGCTTGCTGATGTCACCTTACTGATCGAATTGATACTAGGTGGAGAGATACGGTTCGGATACGGGCACAATAAAAGAGAGAGACGCAGATGGATTGCTGTGCAGGCTCACGCGGAGGGTATACGATATATCAGCAGTAGGTACCGATGCTCTGTGGGTTAAAACAAGACTGCTGATATAATCATATTTTGCACAAGCATGTTTTTTAATCTAAGATGAGAAAGAAAAAATAACTCGCGACGTTAATCGACCTCGTTTGTGCTAACATCAAAAACGTGCAAGCATGCTGTATGTCTTCGCATGAGACATACAGAGTTAACAATTTGTTGCGCCAGGTGCTGTAGGCTTTGTAATCGTTTTCTTGGCTTGGGCAAGGAATTAATTTCGCTAATTGAACTGGATGTATGTGGACGGCGGCGCTAACAAATGGCTACAGCGCATGCCAGACCAGCTGACGCCATTTGCCAGGCCTCCATCGTTACCATCGCCACATTACCTGTTAAATCTCATAAACAAAAAAATATACATATAACTTCCATCCTGGTGTTTTTTCACATTGTTTTTTAAAATAAATATCTTAACAACAAGCTGTTAAATAAACTAGCGGATAACTGCGAGGCGGTCTCCTGTGTCTGATGCCGATTCGGAATCACGCGGCGACACGGGGTTATATTCGTCCTTCTGTTCACCTTGCTGTCTCTAATTATAGCCTTGTGCTAATTTGACTTAATGGATGATTCTGAGCAGCTTAATTGAATGGTACTGCGTCTTTGTGGGAGGGCACGCGAGATTGGTGAGCTTTACAATTAAATGTCATTTCACCGCTTCTAATCACAAGATTTGTTCGTCCTAACAGGTGTTCGTTCTCATGCCGGCGCGTGGCGGGGACTCGAGGCGAGCGAGTTCAAATCCCCCCCCTGAAGAAAGGGGTTTATTTTGGGAAGTTAGACTTCACTTGTTCTCCTTCACAAAACTGTATCTGACAGAGCTATACTGCGAGACAATAACTGTGTGTGTGTGTGTGTGTGTGTCTCATACTAACAGCCTTATTCGCTCCAGCTGGGAGGCAGGACTTTTTAATTTCAGAACGGTGACATGGTGTGACACGGCTAAAACCGCCAACAGATACGTTGCCGTTGATTTGAGATTGGCGAGTTCCATTTAAAAGCAGGTTGATGTAACCTATCCCAGGAGGGGTACACTATGGGCAATCAGGGAACGCCAATTAACCCAATCGGAATGTCTTTGGACTATGGGAGGAAACCCACCAAGCACAGGGAGAACATGAAACTCCACGCATACAGAACCAAGGCAGGAATCGAACCCTTGACCCTGGAGGTGCAAGGCCACAGTGCTAACCACTAAACATCATGCAAGGTTTGTTTTCTTATCATGAAGAGTTCACTGGTATCAAAATTGGAATCAGGTTCCCCTGTATCTGTGCGGGTTTGCCGTTTGACCCTATGTTCCTCACAGAACTACGGGCAATCCGGTAACGCCATCCGCCCCATCTGAATGTCTCTGGATTATGGAATGGAAATCCACCAAGCACGAGGAGAACATGCAAACAGACGCGTACAGACCCGAAGCAGGACTTGAACCCTCGACCCTGGAGGTGTAAGGCTACAGTGCCACCTAAGGACCAGAGGACCAGGAAAACTAAGGACCAGGTCTTATCAAGGTTTTTACCATGGAACTAGAGAACTGGGAGTTCTGTCTCGTCCTAACACGTAGACACCCACTGCTTTATTAAATTAAGTTTCTCAGGAGAAAGACTGACCGATTTCTCCAACCCCTGAGGCGAAGGCTCTGTTATTTTGAGAACCCGCCTCACGCTGAATTAGTAAAATAACACAAGAGCCCTTCTCCCACTCTTAGCTCTGGGACGCACTCATGTTCCCTATACTAAAGCTGGTTTTACACTGTATTACATTAGTGAGAACAAAAAAATCGCACATTGTAAAAGATTTTAAATCGGCATATATATATATATTTATATATATATATATAATCTTAGCATGACTGGTTCTCAACTAAACGGCACGGAGGATGACGCAGGATCACAAATATGGTGCTCTTCACAGGGAAATGATTATTGCACCAGATTTGTGCAATAAAATCCAGTATAATCGCATTAAAAACGGCTAAATTCAACAAAACCAACTGAGGACGATACGCTTCATTTTATTCCGTGAAGCAAAAGAAAAAGAAAAAGATCTGCTCGAACAGATGAAGGGGTCTTCCGGGAGCTAAGAGCAAGCAGGAACATGGCATGAAAGCCAATAACAATGTTCCATATGGAAGCAGTCAGACCAGGCTTTAACGAATCACAGAGCTCGGCGTCCGAGGGCTTCGAATTAACCTGCATGCACATAAATCGGCCTCATTAGGAGAGTAAGAAAACACCGCCTCGTGTAAGAAGCGCTAAATCATGAAGGGGTGTGTGTGGATCCTTGATGATTCACTTAAGTGCATAGGGGATCTGGCAACCCGGTCTGCCATGTCAGGAAAAGCAAAGCAAGGGAGAGTCTGTGGGGCAAGATTTCAGCTCACGACAGTAAGCCCTGTAGCAAGGCCTTCCACTAAGTGAACCATCAGCTCATATATTTTGTAGATTGACAGAAAAATGCAGTGCTTAGAACGGGTACACACACACAGATGTGCATGCTAACAGAATATTAAAAAGGGCTGGGTTGTTGTTGTTTTTTTTTTTTTAATGAGAAGCATTCTTGTGCACAATCTGTTCATCGCACTTTGCTCACACCATGACACTTCCTGATCTCCGAACACCTTCGGCGCACATAAGCCCGTCCCCGACCCAATAATCATTGATTAGTGCAGCCCGCTGATTTAATCTGCGACCAGGTGGGGTCAAAAGGCCAGCCGCGGAGATCGATCGGGAGGAAAGAAAAAAAAAAACTGCAGAGAAGCAGAAAAAAAAAACAAGTATGACACGGCTGATTAGGAGGAGACGAAATCATACCCGAGTCGTTGTAGGATTTATTTAAAGCGAAGAGTCATTAGGAATGAACTGCTCGAATGATGCGTCTATATACAGTATCATGTGTGCTATTATGTAGTGGGGGTGGAACATGTTGACACTAACTGTATGTGTTTTAATTAAGACTTAATATAAGTAGAAGCAACAGTGGTTTATTTTATTATTATTATTATTATTATTATTATTGAACACTAGGGGGAAAAAAAGATGTAGGTCTGGAATTCCACACACATAGTATACTTGTGTCGGTCGCATATTATATATTTAAGTATAATTTCCCACCCTTTTTACAAAAAAAAATGCAAAGGATGGCACATCGGTCGCACATGCTCTGCGGATAAACACAGTTTTTCACATTGAATAGGGTCTTCGTTAATAAACCCAGGAACAATAATAACCCTTCAAATTTAAGCAGCATGGATCCGTGCCAACAACACAGCATTGGTCGATGACCGATTCCAAAAAACAACTGCCTGAATGACATCGCAAAAAAAGAATCGTATTATTTTTACATTTTTTTCCAACCATAAAAACATAATCTTATGTATCTTTGCTATTTCTTTGCCTGTGTGATTATATATATATTGGACACATACAAAAATATGACATAAACAAATGATTCTTTTGAAAACATTTCTGCATAAAAGAAACTTCTATGAAGAGCAATAAAGAGTAATAAAATAAACAGTCAATATTTAAAGTGAAAACTCATTGTTTAAAATCAGGAGTTTTAGACACAGATTTGTGCAGTTTTATACGTAAAACAGTTGTTAGGTTTTACTGAGC